>ABLG01000358.1:0-115605 GCA_000172435.1 Meloidogyne hapla
AGAATAATGATGAATTATGTAATTAAAAAATTATGTCATGCTAAATTGTATTTGTAAACTTAAAATACTATGAAGTATTAAAATACTAAATTTCAAAATTTTAATGTTATTAAAAGAAATGATAAATAATTTTAATAAATAAAATGAATGATTAACGAAATATAAATATTATCTAATTAAATGACAATTAAAATATTTAATAATTAATTTATTTGTTCTAATGTATAACTAAATTAATTTAAAATATTTTATAATTAGATTTTTGTTTCTTTAAATAAAATTTTGTTTTAAAATTAAATTTCTTTATTTACATAATTTGTTAATTAAATATAATAAATATTTTTTAATAAAATAATGATTTTACATACAATTCTATTACAGCTAATTTGATATTTTCGTTACAAAATTTCCCTAAATAAACTTAATTAATTATGATTTTAAATTTAAATTTTATAATATCAATTTACTAACAATTTTACGAAAAAATAAAAATAAGAGAAACAGAAAATAACCAGTTTTTTGTTTGTACTATTTTTTATTCACCTGTCAAAACAAAAATAACACTTTAAAAAGCCTAGTCAACAGACAATTTTTGAGTAAAATAATAAAAATGTAAGAAATACTGATCAGTATAAGGCTCAAATAACCAAAATAAATACATTCAATTTTTTATTTACCAGAATTGGCTGGCAGTAAAGGAACATTTAAGAAATATACACGGATGAAAATACACACCAGCCGGAAAGATTGTTAAGCTTTTCATTTTATTTAGAATAATTACCTTGTTTTTGTAATTTCATTTCCTTTTTATTTTGTTTAATATTTAATTAATTACTAAAACTCATGATTATAATTTTTGCATATTAATTCATGCAAATTTTCTCACAAAAACTAAAATTAAACTAAAAAATTAAATTTAATAAGCTTAATAATTTTAATTGTTATTAATTAAATAATAATTAATTTTTATTTAATTAGTTTGTTTTTGTATTTATTCTTATTTAGGAATAAATACAAAAATAGGAGATAATTAATCTAGGGGGTTATTAATTGATTTATCGCTTTATTGGGGATCTAACCTTGAATTTTGCAAATTTTCCTTCAAGATTGAGTTATTTCTAATTTTAGAAAAGACCTTGTTTAGGGTCCCGGTCCTTTCACTCTTATTTTTTGGACGGGTGCCTGGTCTCTTACCAAATTTCTTACGATTTACGTTAGAACTATCTGTTTTCTGTAGGATTTTTACCAGATTTAGTCCAACAAAATTATAAAAATATTCTTACAATTTCGAGATTTTAAAATAATTTTAAAATTAAGCACTATTTTAACATTATTATCGGGTTATTAAATTATTTTTTAAATTTATTTTGATCTAAAAATTAATTAAAAATCAATTAAATAAATAAATTTATTATTTTATTATATTTTTCCCACTTTTCTACTTTAACCAACATTTATAATAATTAGTAAAAAAATATTTTTTGAGAGTGCTAAGCAAACAAAAGAAACTTGCCCAAACATTCTTTTAAATTAGTAGAGTTCCTTTCTATTTATTTTTCTTTAAATTAGTTGTTAATGGAAAAATTGAATTTTTGCGCGACTTTTATTTTCTTCGTTATTTTACGATTTTTCTTCAAAAAAATTTTCTAAAAAATTTTTTTTTTAAATTTTAGTAATGACTGATTTATTGGCTCAAAGAGATTCCACTGGAATTTATTATGAGCCCTATTCGGGCGATTTTAAATTATGCATTTATGAAGAAGCGAATGTTCAAGGTCGTAATGAGCGCTACGAATTTAGGTTAATTAATAAATAAAATAATAATAATCTTTCTTTTTCTGATTTTATCTGAAATATTTTACCTCTATTTTTAATTTTTGTATTTATTTTTATGATTATGATTTTATAATTAATATACTGATTAGCCTCTGTTTATTTTTAATTTACTTCTGATTTATTATATTACTTATTCTGAATACTTTATATTTAATAATTATTAATAATAATTTCAATAATTAATAATTCTTTTTAATAATTATTTAATAAATTAATAATTATTTAATAATTATAATAATTTATAATTTAATATATTTAATTTTTTTTTAAATTTATTTTAATTTATTTTAATTTATATTTATATTTAATTAATTTAATTTATATTTAATTTAATTTTATAATTTAATTTAATATAATTTATTATAATTAATTAATAATTTAATAATAATTTAATGTATTTCAATAATTATTAATAATTTTATTTAATAATTTAATAATTAATTTCTCTCATTTTCTTTTTTAAAATTATTCTGGTTTGATTTATACTTGTTTAATTATTATTTTTCTTATGTTAATAGAAATAATTACAGTACTCCACTTGCATTGAACTCCCTCTATTGTTCACTTTCCCTATAGTAAACTCTTTTGAGGAGTCCACTAATATTTCTCGTTAAAGTAACTCCTTATATTATAAACCTATTTATAAACCACTCTCTATAATAAACTCTTCCACCTATCTCTTCGTGTTCACTATAAAGAGAGTATTTACAATAATATAACATACCTTTGATAAACTAATATTCTCTATTTTTTACTTTTTGAATTTTCAAAATATTTTTACTAAAAATAAAAATATTTTTTACTTTTTAAAGATGTGATGCGCATTTGTCTTGTTGTGGTCGCGCATGTTGCATTCCTGCAGCCGCCGCTGCCCCAATACCTTTATGGCTGCTTATTCTCCTTTTGTTTCTTGCATTACTTTTACTTCTTGTATTTTTTATTAATTAATTATTAATTTAAAAAATAAATATAAGGCTTTGCTCTACCTACTTTACAAATTGTGTTGTGCTAAACGCAAGGGTGGAGTGAAGGAAACCGGAAAAAGAAGTAAACTTTTAATTTAAATAAATAAAATTTTACAAATATTTTAAAGTTAATTTGGTATAGAAAAGTAAAAAACCATAGGATTTTTACCATATATTATTCAAAGATTACTGTGTTTTATAGATTAATTACCCTCCCACGATTATTCCACTTCATAATTTTATTAAAGAGGTAATTTGTTGAAAGATTAATTGCCCAGGGTAATTAATCAATAAATTAAATTATAAGAACAAAAATAGTGACAGATTCATGACTTCCTTTATATCCATATTTTTGGCAAAATTTAAGAAGCTTTATCCTTTAAATGTTTTTCACGTTTTTTGCACGTTTACCCTTTTGATCCCTAAAAAGCACTGATTTTATTTAATCCTTTAAACTGATTATTTAATTAACTTGTTTAAATTAATTTTAATTATAATATAAATTAACTAAAAATTATCGTTGTGATTAACCTAAAAAAATTTGATAATATAGCAACCACAACCCGTCGTTCAAGAGGAACTCGGCCCTATGAAGATGGATATCGTGGAGGTGCTGATTATGGGGAAATTGACAGAGATGCTGATAGAGATCGATTCTTCCGGTTATTTTTGATTGAAATTAAGAAAATAAATCTAATAAAATAAATTTTAAAGTGATCGAGTAAGCTATGCAGAAATGCCAAATGGTGGGCGAAAAACTGAGGAGGTGAGGACCGTCGAAACGGGTGGACAGGTAAGTGATATAGATTTGTTTTTACGTGAAAATTTCTAGAAAATATTTTTTTAAATAAAATTTATTAGCGTGGTGGCCCATTCCGACGATCCTTCCACGAGGAGGAGACATTTGAGGAAGAATTCCACGAAGAAATTGAACAGGTTGAAAAAACTGGTGGTGAACGGCGTGGAAGCCTTGATTCTCGAAGGATTTAATAACTTACTAATTAATTTCTAATTTTCTTTTTTCTAATCCAACCCTGATTTTTAATCTAATATTTGCCAAAAACTGCCAAACAGCACATTTGCCATTTAATCCAAACTTGACTTGCCGTTTTTAAATAATAATTTTCATTATAGTTTCCGAACTTAAATTTTTATTTTTTTATCACTTATCTCATTTCCTTTACTGATAAAAATAAAAAATATTATTAGTTGATTTGATCCTTCAACTAATTCTTAGTTGATTTGATCAAATAAGTTGATTTGATGCAACTCACATTCACAACATAGGGAGTTTCCTATTTATGTTTCCATCATTTAGAGGTCTTAACTTATCAAAATTTTCATTAACAAATACTATATCAAAAACTTTAAAGTTTATCTTCACTTTTTAATTAACCTTATTAAGCTCCACGCCCGCAACCTATAATTGAAGAGCGCAAACCAACACCTACAAGAACACCTCCAAAGAAATTAACTCCAAAGCCTTCTCCAACTCCTCACATTTTGCCATCTCAAGTTGAAGAGATGGATATTCCAGCTCCTATCCCCGTTCAGGCTGTTGAGAGAGAACTTAGAGGTTCACGTCAATCTTTGGCTACAGTACTCAGCCGTCGTTCAGAAAGTCCGCAAAGGGCACAACACGCGTTTTATAGGTTTGAATGAATTTCAAAATTTAAATAAAAATAAAGAAAAATGGAAAAACAAAAATAGTAAATCCACTGTAAATTCACTGTAAATCCACTGTGAACATGTTGCTTCATATAACCCGATAGAATAAGAAGGAACTGAAATTATTTTTAATTGAAAAACAATTTTACTTAGTATTATTATAAATATTCCCCTATTTTTCGTCTTAATAATATTAAAAATAAATTTATAAAACCTGGAAATATTTAATGTTGAATTTTAATTTGATCCTTGAAATTTACTTAATATTAAATAATAAATCAAGCAACAAAAAATTAAAAGTTTATTTTTAATATTCCAAAATGTTCCAAAATTAAATTTTTTTAATTATTTCAAGAGTTATCTAAATAAAAATAAATTTAAAAAAATTAAATTAATCAAATTCTATCTAACTATATTGTTTTCGAAAAATTGCCTTACCGTACTCCTTTCTCTCAATTGAGTTTAAAAAATTTTTAAAAAATTCTAATTAAAATTCCCAACTTTATTTTTATTTTTAATCTATTTTTCAGGCCCTTAACCAGCGATCCAATTGAAGAAATTGACCTTCCAATGCCAAAACCCATAGATACACGTACTGGAGACACTCGTCAACTTCTAGGAGAAGCAGAAATTCCAGTTGAAAAAATTGTTGAAACGCCTGAAGCAAAAAGAGCACAACATATGTTTATTCGACCAGGATTTGATAACATTCCTGCCTATAATTAATTAAGATTTAAATGGATTTACAAGGAAAAAGTAGTTAATTGGCAAAAAATAGTAAAAAACAATATCTCCAATCAAACTTTGAATTATTTAAATTAAAAAGTTTCAGAAGTTTTCCTTTGTTATGGTTAAGGCTTGTAAAAAGATGTAAATCCATATTTTTTCCTGAACTAGAGAAGCCATGAAACTTTCAAAAAACATGCTTTTATCTCGGATTGAAGCTTCTAGAATGGATTTTTATTTCCATATTTTTAAAATTGTCATACTTATTTTGAGATTTTTTCCAGCCATATTTTTTTTCAACCCATGACTATGATCCAAACTTGGATTTATTAAAAAAAAACTTATAAAAAAAAACTTATTTATAAAAAAAACAAAAAAATTAAACATGCAATTTTAAATTCTCTAAATAAACATTAAAGTCACATAAGGATAATAAGTAAAATATAAAAACAAAAACCGCGGAATATTTATATTTAAGTTAATATTAATTTTCTTTGTAAAATCCTAAAAAAGTCAATTTTACTTTTAAAAATGCCGCATGCACTTTTTAAAAAATTTAATTCACTAATGCCAAATCGTCTATTGCTGGGCCGCACGCATGATTAAGCAAGGCATGTAATTCAATAACCTCACATCGACGTTAATTGGTAGAAAATCGAAAAAGGAAGTCAAGGAAGTCGAAGAAAGGCAGTCGAAAGAGGCAGTCGAGGAAAGGCAGTCGATCACGTGTTCAAGGCATTTGACTAAACATATATTCCCCTCGAGGCCTTTCTACATGTTAATCGATTAAAAAATTTAAACGCGAGGTATGTTGCGCAAGACTGAAAGCAACTGGATAATGATTTGTTGTAAAAACATTTTTCAAAACAATCAACTACGGTAGCTAATTTTATTTATTTTCATTATTAAATACCGTAAAACCTGTATTATTATGACATGCTATTCTATTTTTCAATGTATTTTTTCTGAAATGTTACATGTTGTGAAACGTGCAAAAAACATGTTTTCCGCACGGTTTGAGAAATATTGGTGCCATTATATTTGAGGGTGCCATTCTAATACAGGGTGTCATAGTAATACAATTTTTACGGTAATAGGAAAATTATTTTTTGGCAAAGATTGACTTTAAAGACTAAAAAAATTTGCGTTTTTATTACCGTAGTCACTAATAAAACTAAATAAATTTGTTGGGTGAATTTTTGCACTTTTAATAAATTCAAAAATAGATGGGTAGTTATTAGTCTATATTATGAAATTAAAGATAAATAAAGATAAAAAGGAACCGCCAAGTTAATAAAATAAATTTACAAACGAAAAAGGACATTCTTAATTAAGAAAAACGCAGCGTTTACAAACTATAATATTTGGCCATTTAACTCACGCACGCCAATCAAAACTGGACTATTAGAGGTGAATGCCTGGCATTAAAAGGCATGCTTCGATTGGGAAATCGACTGTCGATTGCCATTGGCAACTTTCATTAATGAGTGTGGATAGGCAGTCGAAAGAATTGAAAGTAAATGTTTGCCTTGTACATGAATGCTTGCCCAACGGCGATGTTTGCATTTCTCTGTTAAATAAAACTGCTTGCGCGACCTTTAGTGTCTTTCTATAATTTGGCATTCATGTATAATGCTGGTAGAGAAATGCAGTTTTAAACCTTACGCGCATGCTATGCAGCTCCGCCTCTATGGCCATGTTCGACAAGGCATTGGACCCATATAAATAATTTTGCGAATCCTAAGCAACTTCAATTTAACATTTAAATTAATTAAAATTTTTTACAATTCTTTTAAATTTAAAATTAATTAAAATTTATTATTTAAATTAAAAATTCTTTATTAAATTTTTCTTAAATTTTTCTTAAATTTAAATTTAAATATAAATTAGCATTTTAAATATAATTAAATAAATTACAGATGATTTTATTCAAAAGAATAAATTCATTCTTTAGCGCTAAAATGTTTCTCTTTCTGATTTTTTCTATGATTTGCATCCAAATTGCAATTGGAGGTGAAGGGAGAGGAGGGGAAGGAAGTTCAAGAAGTGGAAGGCAACGTGAGTTTAAAGGTCAAGGAAGTGCCAGCGGACATGACAGAGGACATGACGGAGTACATCCATTTTCATTTGATCCGAATGAAGCAAAGCAATACAAAATTGGAATATATACGAGAAGATGTAAATCATGAATATTTAATTTAGAAATTTGGAAATTTTTTGAATTTTCTGCTTAATATTAATTTAGAAATTAGATATTATAAAAAAATTTTATTTTAAAAATTACAAATTTCATTTTAGTTGATGGTGGTTCGGTACTTGTTTTAAAAAATTATGAAATTGAAGAAAACTTAATTTTTGAAAAAGGAACTTATAATATTGAGTACATCCTAAATACCTTAAAAATTGCGAATGTTCAATGTTAGTCTTAAAACTGATTATTTACAATAATTTCTATTATTTTTAGATAATGAGGATGGAACTGTTGGGAAGGTTCATTTTCTTCAAGATTATGTTTTAGGAGTTGCTAAAGGTGCTAATATGCCGATAACGGATTTGGTGCAACTTATTGCAAATTGGGAAAAAAGAGAAAATGGAGAAACTATATGGGCGGTAAATGGGGTAATCACACGTGATACCATATTTGAGCCTCTTCTTGATGGGCATGTGATGGCTCAGTTTTACAACGAAAATAATAGGGAGGAGTTTAGACGTTAGTTTTTTGAAAGATTAATTTTTCTATTAAATTTTCTTGTCAACACGAAACTTTTTTTAAATTAAACTGATCCAAGGAATGGCACTTAAACTATGCCCGCTGCATACATATTTGAGTAAATTATTTCAGTTCATCTAACATCGAACGGCTTGAACTTTTATGATATGAGTCATGGGGTAAGTTACTTTATCAAGGAAGAGGATGGAAATGTTAATATAAAACTTGATGAAAAGAATACAACAATATGCCAAACACACTATATTAGAATTATTGAAGATATATTCTTCAAAATAGGTGGAAAGAAAAGTATGTTTCTTTGTGGAAAAAAAGAACATACTGAAAGTGAGATACATGTAAGATTTTCCATAAAAATCATTTAGCAGTCTATAAAAAAGCTGTCATTTATATTTACTGTATAATAGCATTGTTTGAGATCCCACCAAGAATTTAACAAAAAGTTTTTCGATGTTTGTCTTATCAATTTTGTCCAAATTTGAATGAAATTAACTATGAAAAAAGCAAACCTGGTTTTGAAAAAAGGGGAGACCATCAAAATATTACAAGAATTATTTTAAAAGATATATACTCGTCCTCTCACCTTGTATCAAATCCTCAATATTGCTTACTATCATGTATCTGAAGGCAATCCCATTACTAACAACTTCAAATGTCATCATTTTATTTATGCATTGATATTAGCTATTGTTGAAGGAAAAAGAGATAAAAAAATTCTGCTCAATTATAATGCTTGGCCAATGGGAATTCGCGATCTTGATGAAGCTTTGAAAGGAGATGGCATTACAGCTTTTGATCAAGTCAAAAACAATTTTAAAATGAGATATACAAATTTGTGGGTTAATAATATATTTAAATTTAATAAATTTAATAATAATAAATTTATTGTCAATACTAACAAATAAAATTATTGCTATTGTTAAGAATAAATTTATTTATAAAATTATTGGTTAATAATAAATTTATATTAACAATAAATTTATAATAAATTATTTATAAATATACAAATAATTTATACATTTATTTATTTAAAATTAATTACATAAATTAATTTTACAAGAAATACAGTAATCCCATTCGAAGTAACGATTTTATAAGTTATAGGGTATTTTAATAAATAAATAAAAAAATTCTGTTAAAAGGAATAATAATTTATTAATTTTCTTTTTTAGAAATGACGAAAATTTTAAAGCTCGAATACCATTTATTCCTCCAGGAGAAGAACAAGAAGAAGAATAAGTAGAAGAAAATTAGCAGAAAAATCAAAAAATATTAGTTATTCTGGCTGTTAAACACAAACAAAACTGTCATAACTTTAAATTTTAATTTTCTAAATTTAAACGTCCCGAAATTTATTTAAAAATTTTTAAATTTTATTTATACAATATTTCCTTTTATTTTAGAAAATGTTTTAGAAAAATTACTGTAATTGATATTACAGTATTTTGAAATATTAACCTAGATTTTTTTATTTTATTTTGGCACTTTTTAAATTTATTTCAGTTTGATTTTTTATTTTTTCATTGCATAAATCTATCAGAAATTTTTTTTATTTAATTTTATGTTTCTTTGATTATAATAAAAAATTATAAACCTTACCTAGCAAATTGCTCAAAATTTAAATCCAAAAAAAAGTTAAATCCCTAAATCGCTTTGATCCACTTAAATACAAATAATATATTTAATGTCGTATCACTTTAAAGGGTAAAGATAAAGGTAATAGTTAACTTTTCCCTATTGTTGTCCTTATAAAAGAATCTAAGCTAATTTCCAATTATTATAAGTAAAAATCCGAAGGATTTTAATACTTTGTGTGGATTTTTAAGTAATACTAAAATTCACACTTTATTTTTTGGCAAAGATTGATTTTAAAGACCAAAACTAAAATCCCAAAAATGCCCTATTGCTTTGCGGTTTTTATTACCGTAGTAACAAGTTAGGTAATAAAACAAAACTAAATTTGTTGACTGAATTTTTGCACTTAAATATAATTAAAAATATGTCTGATTTTAAAGGCCATTTATTATCATACAGAAAAAAAATTATTTGAAAACAGCTGTCAAAAAGCCTAAAAATAATTTTAAAATTCTCTAACTGAACGCTAGAAAAAACCACTGATTATTTATGTTTAATCAACGGTTAATTTTTATTATTTTATTTTTAATATTATATTTCTTTGTATAGTCCCGAAAAGTCAATTTATTTTTAAAAATGCCGCATGCACTTTTTAAAAAAATTTAATTCACTAATGCTATATGCTGGGCCGCACGCACATAACCTCTACGTTGCATCGAACGTCTAGAACAAAACTAGAAATCCCAAAAATACCATTCTATGGTTGCCTTGCGTTTTGTTATTACCGTAATCATAAGAAAGTCGAAAAAGGTTGTCGAAGAAATGCAGTCAAGGAATTTGAAAAAGGTAGTCGATTCACGTGTTGACTATCTGACTAAACATGTATTCCCCTCGAGGCCCTTCTACATGTAAATCGATTAAAAAATTTTAATTCGAGAATTGTTGCGCAAAACTGAAAGTAACTGGGTAATGAGTTGTCGTAAAACATTTTTCAAAACTTGTTCATTAAGGTAGCTAAACTGATTTATATTTTCATTGTTTTTAAATAATAAGAAAACAATTCATATGATCTTTATGAATTTCGCTATAGCAGAGATTGACTTTAAAGAACAAAACTAGAAATCCCAAAAATGCCATTCTATGGTTGCCTTGCGTTTTGTTATTACCGTAATCATTAATAAAATAAATTTGCTAGATAAATTTTCGTACATTTCAAAAATTCAAAAATGCCATTGTTCACATGTCAGTCTCGATTATGAAATTAAAAATAAATAAAGATAAAAAGAATCCGCCAAATTATTAAAAATACAAAATTGTACATATTTAAGCATTAAAAAGGAATTCTTAATTCTGAAAAACGCACGCGTTAAAATTTACAATGCACGCGTTTTGGCAATTCAATTGAGGGAGAGATGACAACAATTTTCTATATCGAGTATGAATTGACAGTCGAAAGAAAATTTTGCCGGATGCCGCACTTCTTGCCTTTCTCTTACAAATTAAATATTAAGAATGCAGATGATATAGCATCATTGTTAGAGATACCGTTAGAGAAATGCATCTTTACATCCCTAATCACATAATTAAGCAACAGTCTTTAGTTGTGGTGATGGCATTTAATAGACATTCAAATGCCTTCACATGAGGCCCTCATTCACATTACAACCGCCCGCTTAATACTTTAAAACTCCGCCTCCATGGCCAAACATTGGGCACATATAAACGGTATATTATTCAAAGACACATAATCATTTTTTTATTTAAATTTTTCTATTTTTATTATATAAAATTTGTAAAAATTTTATATCCAAACTGGAGTCATTTATAAATCTAAATTAATGTATTTTCTAAAATTCCTATTACCGTATTTTCTTTAATATAATGGCAGTCTCTATTAGAATGGCAGTCTCTATTAGAATGGCTCCTAGAGAGGGGGTTGAAAAATAGAATGGCATGTCATTATAATAGAAAAATACGGTATTAAAAATAAAATTTAAACATTTAAATTTTATTATACATTTGTTAGTTAATGTATAATAAGCTTCAAAGCAAGAAATATAATATTAAATAGGATTTTCAATTATTTTTAAATTGAAAATTCATTTTTAAATTTTTTATTCATTGAAAATTAAATTAACAGATAATTAATTCTATAACATTTAAAATATTTTAAATATTTTTCAGATGGTTTTATTAAAACAAATAAATTCATTTTTTATTCTGAGAATGTTTTTCATTCTGACCTTTTCTGTAATTTGCATTCAATTTGCAATTGACAGGGAGGGGGAGGAAGCAGTTCTGGAACAACACCCAGAAGGAGTGTTAGAATTCAAAATAGACAAAGTAGAGGAGGTCAAGGCGGAGGTGGTCAAGGCGAAGGATTTCCTATAGATATTAATTCAAATGAACAAAAATCGTACAAAGTATCGGTACTCACGTTACGCTGTAATATTTTAACATTTTAAAAATAAAGTTTAATTTTCTACGATACAATAAAATATATATCATACTTCCTGAAACAAAGCCCAACCCTGAATTAGAGAACAAAACTTTAAAGGCTTAGTTGAAAAATAGTGCCCATAGTGAAATTTATAAAAAAATATATTTTTTATTGTATATTAAAAATAAAATATATTGTATAAAGTATTTGTTTAAGAAAATATATATCTAAAATTAATTTTATCTAGATGATGGAGGTTCTGTACTTGTTCTAAAAGAAGGGTATGGATATGAGGAGGGTTCAATTCATCATATTGAAAAAATATTAAAGAAAGTTTTGGGAATTAAGAATGTTACATGTATATTTTAAATATGCTAAATTGATAATTCTAATAATTTTTAAATTAATAATTAGATCTTGAGGAAGGAAAAGTTAGATATAATGGTCAAGCAATGCCAATAGAAGAATTGGTTCGGCTCGTTAATTTGAACACAAGCATATTTGAACCTTTATTTGATGGTCATGTAATTGCTTTGTTTTATCTCAACAATCAGGAGACTTTTAGAAGTAAGATTTTTTGATTATACAATGCTTGAAAATTTCGAAATTTAGGCTTGAAATTATCAAAGGTTTCCGCCCCACCTCATTTACCCTGTCTTTTTGGGCCGTAACTTTTAACTTTGCCATCTGGACCGAAAGATTTTTATATCATTCGGTAGCCCCGGATATGTTAATTCTGTATGCCAAAACTCGACCTGATCCATTCACTCTTTAAAAAGTTATAATACCTGTGACTGAATGATCCAATTTTTTGTTGAGTTCCGTCCCAGGAATTATAACTTCTAATGAATTTTAGAATTCTTATTAAAACCAACTAAATCACGCCTAATTATATTTTAGTTCATCTGAGATCGAAAGGATTAAACTTTTATGATTCGAAAAGAAAGGCAAGCTACTTTGTCAAAAAATATGAAGACAAGACTAAAGAAAATTTTGGAGATTTGTATCTAGAACTTGACACCAAAAAAGAAGCTAAAAAACGAGAAACCAGTTAGACCGAAAATTTTATTTATAAAGAAACAAGTGATGGGCCGGAAATAGAAACAGAGGTGCGTACTCATATTGTAAATAATTTAAGGACGGATTAAATTTTAAAGGTATATACTCGTCCACTCTCGTTAAAGCAACTCATCAATATTGCTTATAGGCAAGTTTCTGAAGGCCGTACTTCAAATGATAAAAGTTTCAAATGTCGACATTTTGTCTATGAATTGATACGAGCTATTACTGATCCAAGTTTTTTAGATTTATCCATTTATGAATCATGGCCAAAAGGTATTCGCTCTTTGGATGAATTTTTGGCTGGAAATGGCGTGAAAGCTTTTGAGCAATGTCTGCAATGTGAGCAACTGTCACGAAATGTCTGCATTCCTCAAAGAAAAAAAAATTTTTAAGAGAAATAATATTAATTTCTTAATAAATTTAAATTTTTTAGTAAAGTTTCAAACGCCCTCTACAAAACTCCAATTCATTTTCCAAATCAGTAAAGAGGCATTTTTGGCTGTTAAACAAACAAAAAACTATCAAAACTTTAAATTTCAATTTTTCTATTCTTTCTAGAAAAGGTGCCGAAATTATTTAAATTATAATTTTAAATGTTGGCAGCTTTTAAGTTTACTTCGGTTTGATTTTTTATTATTTTCATTGCATAAATCTATCAAAAAATTTTTGTTTTATTTTGTGTTGCTTGCTAGGTATCGTTTATAAGCACTTTAGTATTTCATACTCATAAACCTTACTTAGCGGATTCCTCAAAATTTTAATCCTCCATTTGCCTTGATCCGTTAAATCAAAAATTACAATTGACGGGAAAGGAAGAAGATCCAGGACCGAAAAGATAATAAACCTAATAGTGGACTACAGTAATCCAGAAATTTTTAAGATCTGTGGGTGAATTGTCCTTTTTGATTAATTTTCTAAAATATTTATTTTCCCAATATTCTCCCCCAAACAAAAATATTTTCCTCTCATCCCTATATTCCCCTTAAAGTCGCCGCTGTCCACACAACAATAATAACAGCCAACTAACAATAAATATGTGCATATAAATCAATGCGCATATACCTTACCTTCACGGCCACATTGTATATATTTTTACTTTTTTTTCGTTTTATTCTTCACTATAGTATTAGTCATTTCCGAAAAATTTTTAACAAAAAATTATAATTTTCGGTAAAATCGAAGGCTGTCATTTAATTTCATTGTTAAGGTCTCCCCATATCAGGGTTGAAACGGGTCGGTAAAAAAGTCGGGTCGGGTTTCGGGTCGGGTTTTAAATTTTTCGGGTTTCGGGTCGCAAAAAAGTCCGGGTTTCGGGTCTCGGGTCGGGTTTCGGGTCGGGTCAGGGTTGCAGTGGTTCAGGAAAAAAAGTCGGGTCGGGTTTCGGTCGGGTTTTCCAAAATTTCTCGGGTCGGGTTTCGGGTCGCAAAAAAGTCCGGGTTTCGGGTAACCCGTTTCAACCCTGCCCCATATCTCCAATTAGAAGATTTTCTAACTAAATGATACCTATATCTGATTCGAAATCATAATAATGCTTCTTAATTACCATCATCCTCATATTTATTATTTTTAAATCCTTTGATTATATTATACACATGTTCTGTCCGTACTTGCAGAACAACACTTAATCGTTTTATGTGGCCACATTCTGTTGTGTTCTGGTTTGGGCCCTTTCCATCTCTCATCCAATGAACTTTTCCGTATTACAGACTTTTCAGAAACTTAAGAATTCTTATTTTTCATTTTGTATGATTATGAGTCTTATTATGGTTTAAATATACTGTACCCTGAGCAAAATCCAAAATTCCGTGATGTTATTATTATTTTTTATTAATTAAAATTTCATTGGAATTTGCTCTATTATTTTAAAATTATCAATATTATTTTATATATCTGTCTAATAAAAAAATCTAGCTTCAAATTTATGGGGTTCTATTCTTTCCACACCCTCCCCTCTAAATTAAAGTCGCGTTCCAATTATTCCATCATATTTTTTTAACTTTTTGTTCAATTCTATTTTCCCCCATTCTTTGTGAATATGTATACAATTATTCTTTTCAAATTCATTTTTGGAAAAGCCTTAAAAAATTCTTTTTTCAACCTCAGTCAGCCGAGTTGAGTCCGAGCATGAGTCATTCAAATAGTCATAACTTTTTAATAAATAAAGATTTTTATTTGCTTTATATACCATTCGATAGAGGAGAAAATTTGCTATAAAATATATTTAAAACATAATTTTGGTACTAAAAATGAAAAAGTTGTGGAGGAAAAACTAAAATTTTTACGTAAATTTTAGTTTTTAAAATTTTTACGTAAAAAAATTTTTACGTTTAAAATTTTTACGTAAAAAAGTCGTTTTCGACTATACTTTTTAGTCATTTTCTTTCAAAATTTTTTTATTAAAAATTTTTTTCTATACAAATTTCCTCCTCTATTCAAAAACACCTTCAATGCAAAAAATTATTTCCTCCTTTCATGAATTATTAGCCTTAAAACATGCTTAGACTCAACATGTGGTACACCAAGCATTGTCCGTTTTTTGTTCCTTTTGTGTGTGTAATTCTTTTCAAAAAATCTCCACCACCCTCATAACGACGCCGAGTGAGGTGGCATTCATGCGAAACAAGAAAATGAGGACAAAAAATTTTTCTTTTCATATTTTGCTCATTTTGAATGTTTAATTTTTTAGTTTAGGTTTTTTAAGCCTAAAATATAATTCTTTTATATTTTTTGAATAATTTTAAAATTTATAGATAATGGAACAATAATTTAAAATTAAAAATTATTATGCCATTTTTAGGATTTATTTTCCAAAATTTCAATTTTTGTATTATCCTTAAAACCATTTCTATCTCTCAAGTTACCGTATACTCATAAAACTCTTAATATTCATACTAATATAATTTTAAATTTTCGACCTCATCATTTTAACTATCAATTAAAGCAACTATTATGACAGGTTCTGAACAACCTTAATTATTAGTTATTAGATCAAATACGAGATCTAGTTACTCCTACCCACATTATTTTCTTGAATAATTACCATGAGTAATTATTTTTTTTCAACCTCTCGCTTGAGAGGTCATTTATTAGAGAGGGGGTAATTAATAGAGATTATTTTAGATAGTCTCTATTATTGAGTGGGTAATAGATTTTCTATTATAGAGGGTGTAACCATTTTTAAGACTTTTTGTGTACCTCATCAGGAAGGTACCTCATTTAACTACCTCAACAGACTTAAAGTACATTTGACTCTCGTTATAGTACCACTGGGATATATCCCACAACGGTTACACTCCCACCTTTTGGCCGGTCCTGACTGAAGGTTTTCTCCCAAAATCTTACTGGATATTATCCCACAACGGCTATAGTCCCACCCATCGGCCGGTCCCGTGGGGTGGGATTATAACGAGAGCCAACTGCACTTTTTTCCTCATTTTCTTCATTTCTTTATTTTTCTTCTATTCCCTTTTATTTTTATTGTTTCCGAAATATTTTTAACGTGTTTATCTAAAAATTATTTATTTGAGAGATTTACATCTTGCGCGCGAATTCCATAAAGAGAATGAGTAAAAAGACCACCACTACCTCTTCCACTTTTAATTATAACTCGATTCATTTCCGATAAATAAAATAAATTTATGTGGAATTCTTTGTTTATAATGTACTTTTGTTTTTAATTGAAAATTTTTTTATTAATTTTTTAGATTAGATAATTTAAGGAATTTTTTTAATTTTTATTATTTTTGTTGGTTATTGGTCTTTTAAATTTATTTTAAAAATAATTTATGATTTTTTCCTAAGGGAGAAGACAAACTTTCAAAATTATAACTCGATTCATACAACTCCCCGCTTAGATAACAAGTCTTATTAATTTAGGTAATTTGGAATTTTTTTGGAATTTTTAAAATCGTCTCCTAGGCTGCGCAGGTTCCTAACTGCCAAATAAAGAATCTCAACTTCATCTTTAATTATTTTAATTTCCCCATTCCTATGAATCATTCACTTGTTAACTCTTTTCACTAGATTTTTAAAAATAACCCTGACTCAATTGGCAGGACTCTATTTACCAATTTTAGGACAAAATATCTTTTGACATTACAGTATTCTTAATTTTATAATTCAATTTTTATTGGGCGAATTTTTATTTGAAAAATTTTTTTCTTAGATATGTAATATCAGACACTAGATTTTGATTATACCCCTTCAGTATAACATTTTAGTATTGATATGACATCAATCGAAACTAATTTTTCGAAATTTGTTTAAAAATTTTTTAATTTTTTTAAATTTTATTGAAAACTTTGATAGAATCAATTGATTTAATGATATTTAGTGGGCCGAACAATTCGGCCTACAGAATCCGTATGAATCTTCTAGAATTTCTTAAAAAAAATTTTTTTCGTTCATGTCTATATGTCAAAAAATTTTATGAAAATTTCTATCGATTGAAATTTTAAAATTTGATTGGATTCTACAAATTTTATGATCTTTGAACGGCCGAATTATTCGGCCGACTAATTCAATAAGGATCTTCTAGAATTTGAAAGGAAAATTTTTTTCGTTTGATGTCAATGTGTCAAAAATTTCTTCAAATTTCAATCGATTGAAATTATTAAACTTGATCTACAAATTTTATGATTTTTGGAAGGGCTTTGTCAAAGCCCTTCTCAATCTATATATATTTTCTAGATTAAAAAGAAAAAAAAATTTTTCGTTCATGTCAATAAGTCAAAAATTCATGAAATTTCAATCGATTCAAAATTTTTTAATTTGATAGAATTCAGATTATTTTCTGTTTTTTGAACGGCCAACGTGTTCGGCCGACTAATTCAGTAAGAATCTTCTAGAAGTTCAATGAAAAAAAATTTTTTTCATTCGTGTCAAAATGTCAAAAAATAAATGAAATTTCAATCGATTGAAATTTTCCAATCTTGATTGAAAACAACAAATTTTATGATTTTTGGAGTATGTTTGGTAAACATACAACAAATCTATAAGAATCTTCTAGAATTTCAATGAAAAAAAAATTTTCAAATATACTGTATGTTGTCAAAATTTCATGAAATCATCAAATATGAATTTTATAAAAACATCGTAAAAGCAAATAATTTTATGATTTCTTGTTAGTAGAAGTCTTCTACTAACTGATTCTAATAGAATTTCTTAGAATTTCAAAGAAAAAATTTTTTTCGTTATGTTTCAAAATGTCAAAAAATTCATGAAATTTCATTCGACTGAAATTTTTTAAAATTTATTGGAATCAAATTATTTTATGATATTTATTTTGCCAAAGTGTTCGGCAAGATAATTCTATAAGAATTTCAAAAAAAAATTAAAAAAAATTTTTTTTTCAAATATACTGTAATATGTCCAAAATTTCCTTGAAACCAAATATATGATTCTTCTAAAAATATCATAAAAGCTAGTAATTTTATTATTTCTAGAGGGGAAAAAGTTTTTCCCCTCTGATAATATATGAATCTCCTAGAAATTCAAGAAAAAAATTTTTTTCTTGAATATTACGAAAACACTTGAGAGGGCCTGTTCCCGAATTTTATAACATTCGGCACTGGATGTACCATACAATTGAGATCATAAAAATAATTTAATGACCTCAAAATTAATATTTTTAGCTTTAAGGAGATGACACAAAAACACTCAAATTTAAAGATTTTCCCTTATGTTTAGTGTCCACATGTAAATCCTCATCATCCCTCTCTTCCCTTCATTTTGTCAAGTGGATAAACTGCTTGAGCTTTGACTTATATTAAAAATAAAATTAAATTCGTGGCTTGAGAATAGAGAGATTAAATTTTAGAATTTAAAGTCAGACCCGTGTATTTGAAAAATATTTAAAAAGCTTTATCTAACTAATCAATGTCTCATTAAAAAGGTCAGGTTATTTCTTGAGGAAAGGGATGCCCCTGGTATTGGTAATAATTCACCGAACCTCCTCCCGACCCTCCTCCCCGCTTAGATAACAAGCCTTATTAATTTAATTTGGAAAATTTTTTGGAATTTTTAAATTCGTCCCCTAGGCTGCGATGTTCCTAACTGCTAAATCAAGAAACTCAAATTCATCTTTAATTATCTTTAATTACCGTATTTACTCTATTATAATGACATGGCATTCTATTTTTCAATGTATTTTTTTAGAACTTGTACCTATTGTGAAACGTGCGAAAAGTACGTTTTTTCAGAATTTGAAGATATCAGATGCCATTCTAAAAGAGACTGTCATTCTATTAGAGACTGGCATAATAATAGAGTAAATACGGTATATTAACTTCCCCATTCCTATGAATCATTCACTTGTTAACTCTTTTATCACCCCCAAAATTTACTTTTAATGTTTGTGAGTGGGTGGATGACGACGACTGACACTTGTGTTTATTTGTATAAGTTAAACAAAAAATAAAATTAAAATCCATTCAAAATTCAAAGACGCGTAAATTTTTAGCATTTCTCTCATTTCGCATCAATGCGCATGTTTATCAGTCAATTCTATTCTAATATTGGTTGATTTGTTTTTAACAATAATTTTAAATAAAAAAAATCGAGAAAAAAACAATTAGAATAAATAAACGTCATAATTCTTTTTTATCTACTTAATATTAATTTTTTCTTATCTAACTTTTCTGATAAGTATTTTAATTAATTTTGTATTTATCTGATAATTATTTTAATTATTTTAATTTTTATTTATTTACTATACAAATTATTTATCCTATATTGTATTCTGACTTTAACTGTAATTTTGGCTTTTGTATTTAAATTATTTTTGTATTGTTTATTTTTGTTTTATTAATTCTGTATTTATTATTGTATTATTAATTATTGTTTATTTTTGTATTGTTTATTTTTGTATATATATTTTTGTATATTCTGATTTTTATATTTTTGTATAATATTCTGATTTTTGTATTTCTAATTTATGTTTTATCTTTTGTAATTCTGATTTTTGTATAATTATTCTGATTTTTGTATTTTTGTATAATTATTCTGATTATTGTATTTTTGTATAATTATTCTGATTGTTATATTTTTGTATAATTATTCTGATTTTTAATATTTGTATAATTATTCTGATTTTTGTATTTCTAATTTATGTTTTCTCTTTTGTAATTCTGATTTTTGTATTTTTATTTTTTAAATGTTAAAATTCTGACTTTTAATTATTTTGTATTTATTCTACTTTAAATTGAATTACTAAAAAATTACTAATGTTTTTAACATTTTTATATTCTTTAATTTAATTTATTTTCTATTTCCATCATGGAATTTTATTTACTATTTTTAAATTGATTTTACCTTGATGTTTTTACACTTTTATTATTTATATAACCTTGAGATTATTACTTTTTTTATTCCCAAAAATAAATATTTTTCGCATGACCTTTGCCCCTTGAAAAAAAGTGTCGAAAAAAAATATTTTTACTTTATTTCTATTTTCTAATTAAAGAACTGTTTTTTATCTTGATCGTTATCAAGAAACAATAATTTTTAAAGATCTTTAAAAATAATTTTTGTTCCTTTTTTATTAGTTTTTGTTTCCATTTAAGTCAAAAATTAATTAAAAATTAATTTTCAAGGAATTAAAAATATTTGATAAATATCTAAAATTTTATTTTTATATTTTTTTCCATTTAAACTCCAATTTTCAACATAAACTACAATTTATTTTATTTAATTTTATTTATTTTCAGCTGTCACTTTTTTTATTTTCACTACGTTATTAAATTATTTTTTTATCTTTTATCAATCAGTTGATCATTAATCTTATAATTTTATCATTTTTTAATGTTCCTCTTTCTAAAATTAGTTTAAACAGTTTTAGAATAATTTTAGTATAATTAATAATTTTTTAAAATGAGCAAATGACTCTCAATTAATTAATTAATTAATTACCAAAAATTGAAAAATATACAAAAATTGAATTATCAGAAATAATAATTAATAATATGTATAAACTGTATAACTAGACTGTATAAATCAGAATCAGAGTTATTTTTAAACATCAGAATAAAGTAATTATTTAATAATTAATTATCAGAATACAGTAACAAACTTTAATAATTAAATTTCAGAATAAATTAAACTTATTTCAGAAAATTGTTAATAATTCTGAAAGTATATATTGAAAATAATTCTGAAACATAATAAGCTTCTAAATAAAATAATAAAAATAATAAAATGAATAATTTAACATTAATTAGAAATAAACAGAATAATTAATATTAACTAATTATTAATTTACGAATAATAATTTTGAAACAATTAAAAATAAATCAGATTATTATCTTTTATTTTTCTATAAGCAGGGGATTAATAAAATATTTTATATTATGTATTTTATTTTTTATTTTTCTCACAAAAATACTTTTCTAGCCTAAAAAAATAATTATTTAATTTATTTCCTTCTAGTCAAAAATCTCTCTCCTAATCACAAACATTTGCCCCTAAACAACAAATTAGTGTAAATAACCTTCCATTTTCTCTTTCCCTATAAGGTCGCGTTTATTTAAACTAGAAGAAGAATTTTTCTCAATAAATGCGCACGATCTCCCCCATTAGAAATAATCAACAACATTCCCGTTGCGTCCCCCAAATAACTAAAAAAATTGGTTTGATGGCAAGTGAAAGTGTCGATCCATGTGTGAATACTAGACGTTTTCGCTTGATAAAATAAATTATTTTTGATAGTAAATTAAGTACAATATCATGAACGATCTTTAGAATTTTCTGATAAATTCCTTAAAGGCTAGTTTATCCTCCCCTAATTCCAAAAGCTTTGATAAATCTTCCATGAATCTCCCATCTCCTCCATACTGTGAGGACCTATATATCCCTCATTCTTACTTACATCTGTTGAAAATATTTTTCATCCTATTTTTCAGCCGTATTCGCTTGACTTAATCCTAATTTATCTCAAGCTTCCAATTATATCTTTTCCCTAGTTTGAGATCTGTGGAATATTTTCAAGACGTCCACAAGGGCCTAGTTTATCTCATTAGATGCTCTTACTATCCTTTCAATTTTAAAGCCACTCTCAATTTTATCATCTTTATGTCATTCTTTGATATTATTTAGCATATCCCTCATCCTAATTTATCTCTAGCTCTCCAATTATCACATTCTAAATTTTATTACATTTTATTACTCATATATCTGCCAAACTCCCATTTATCTTATCTCGAGAATAATATCTTTGGATTATTTTTAAGACACCTCCAATAAGTCCTAGTTTATCTTCTCTCTTATCCCTAGTTTCTAATTTTTATCACACCTTCCAAATGATAAATTTATTTAATGTTAGCTTTTTTTTTAGCTAACATTAATTTTATCAGAATTTTCTTTCATTTTATTCAATTTTATTCCATTTTATCGTTATTTTCGTTCTATTTAGCTTATATAAGTATAAAATTAATATAAGTATACAACAAGCTAATATAAGTATAAAATTTGTTGCTTTACACGTGTGGATGAAAATGATTAATTATTTTTGTCTAAGTGATGAAGAAGCATGCTTTAATTCATGCTTTTTTAATGCTTCTAACTTAGTGTAACCGAAAAATAAAAAAAGATATATGTTGCAGACTGATTTTGCGAATGAAAATTATTAAATAAAAATTAATTTATAACTCTAGTTTTATTTTTTTACTTTTTTAAATTAATTCTAAAATTTATTTTTCATGTTTTTCCATGTTTTTTTCATGATTTTTCACGATTTTTTCATGTTTTCTTTAATTCTTTAATTTATTTTTAATCCTCAGACCCCAACTTTTCCCATAATTTAAAGATATTTGATATTGCCTCTCAACAGACATGCCCAGTTTTCATCCAGTTTTCATCCTTTATTTCCTCATTAGTCGACTCTATATTTTTTACTTAATTTATTTATTTTAACCTAATACTGAGAAAAATTGACATTTAAAATAGGAAAAATTCGATTAATTCTTTTTAAGTTTTTAATTTTTTTTAAATTTAATTTTTTAATTTCTACAATTTATTAGAAAATTAAAAAAATATTTAAAATAATGCCCAGCATGCCTACACCTGCTACAAATATTTTTTCAAGTTCATTACCTTCTATATTTCGACGTAAAAAACAAAGTTATAATCTGAATCCTCCTGAGCCTACATGTCAGGTAATAATAAAAATAATTATTAAATAATAATTACTAATTATTAAGTAATTTTTGCTTAATATTTATTTTTAAATTTATTTTTTAAAATGCTTAAGTTTTATATTTTAATTAAACTTAAAACTTTAATTAATTTATATTAAGTAAAACTTGAATTATATTTTAATAAACTTATAAAACTAATTAAACTTGTTTCAAGTTTAATATAAAATTTTAAAACTTGCTTCAAGGTTTAATTTAAAATAAAAAAGTTTTGATTGTCACTTCAAGTTTCAAACAAGTTTTAATATTATTATAACAATTGCTTCAAGTTTAATTTACAAAAAAAGAATTAAGTTTTGTTTCAAGTTTCGAACTTATTAAATCTTTATACCTAATTAAGTTTTAATATTTTAATTAAAACTTGCTTCAAGTTTTAAACTAGTATCAAGTTTGGTTTCATGTTTCAAGCTTGTCTATAATTAAGTTTAATAATTTAATTAAACTTTTTATTAAACTTGCTTCAAGTTTAATATATAATTTTAAAACTTGCTTCAAGTTCTAATATTTTTATTAAACTTCCTAAGGTTTTGCTTCAAGTTGTATTAAAATAATACAAAATTCAGGTTATTTATTTGGGAAATGTTCTCACCGCCGGTCTAGGCAAAGGTGAAGCAAGCGTTGAAAAGCCATTAGGAGTTATCTGGCGCATGTGGAATGCTGCAAAACAAACAAATAATAAACAACAAAAAGAAAATAAAATTAATTCACAACCTATTCGAATGAGTTTATGTGTTACCCATTCTGGTTTAAAAACAGAAACGAAGCAATTGGGGCTAACAGAATATTGGGGACATAGAATTACTTTTTGTTTAGCTCCACAGCAGTATCCAGTGGGTTTTGGAATTATTTTAATTTTTTTTTAATTGAAAAATTTAAATATGAAGCAAAAATAATTTTTTGTGGAACATGAAGCAAAAATTGCTAATAATTATTAAAAAATATTTTTTTAGGCCTAGATAAATTTTAAATTTATTTTAATAATTTAGAGAGTTTTTTGTTGGATTTACAAACATGAGGGTAAACGTATGAAACCAGAACTTAGATGCCATGCAGTTCTTTGCAAGAGGCCAACAGAGCCTGAACGCCTTGAGAAATTATTAAATCAATATTTACAGGCCGCTTTACAAGTGAATAAATTAAAAATAAATTAATATAACTACACTGTTTATTTCCGGAAAATATTCGTTATATTAAAGTTTATTTCTGAAATTACAAAAGTTTATTTTTGTTTCCCGGAAAGTTTACAATATGTTTATTAAAATAAGTATGTTTATTAAAATAAGTACAGAAAGTTTAACATTTCCGGAAAATTGACAGTATTATTCTGTTTCTATTTCAGAAAGTTTATTTCCGGAAATTATTCGTTTTATTAAAGTTTATTGTTTAAATTCCGGAAAGTTTAAAGTTAAATTTCTATGAAGTAAAATTAATAATTTATTTCCGGAAACTTTACAGTTAATTGTATATTTCTTAAAGTTATTTTTTTTCTGCTTTAAAAGTGATTAACCTAAATAATTAAAATTATTATTTTATCAATTTAAAGGAGTATAAACGTGAAAAATTAGCAACTGAACGTGCTCGCAAAAATTCTCTTCTGTTACTTCTCTCTAAAAATAATATTAGTTGTCCAAGACGTAAACAGCTTCTATTAACTGGTTCACTCAATTTTAGGCCACAGGTCCTTTGTTTTTAATTTTTTAAATTTACTTTAATTCTGAAGATTAAACGCTCAAATTCTGAACCTCGTTTGGGGGCTATTGATGAGGAGGAGGAACAATTAGATGAAAGAAATAATACAACTCCTACAAAAAATGCAGTATTAAACAAAGAAAATGTTTCTATTGATGTGCTTCCTGACAGAAATTTTGTTGAGGAAGATGTGAATAATAATAAAATTCCAATTGAATTGGAGGTAAAATTTAACTATTATTGTAAAATATAAAATAATAATGTAAGTTAATTTATTTCCGGAAAGTTTACAGTTTATTTTTTTTAATTGGTTTAGTATGGATAATTTATTTCCGGAAACATTCTTGTTATTAAGGTTAATTTCCTGAAAGTTTTATATTTCTGTAAAATAAGTTTATTTCAGTTAAGTTTATTTTTGATATTACAGAAAGGTTTCCGGAAATTTTACAGTTTGTTGTTTAAAATTATTTTGTTTCTGTCTATTTTCGGAAAATTTATTAAAGTTAATTTCCGGAATTATTTTAAATATTATTTCCGGAAAGTTTACAGTTTATTTATTTAAACTACTTAATTCTTTATAAGTACATAGTTATTTCCGGATCTATAATTAGAAAAATAATTTATTTCCGGAAAATTTACATTATACAATTTAATTAAACCTTTAAGGCCAATCAAGTTCAAATTCTGGATCATGAAGATAATGAAATTTATTATTCATCTTCGTCTGAAGCAGAAGATTCTTTAAATTTGGAATGTCATTATAGAAATATGCCTCTATTAAGTGGAGATTCAAGTTCACAACATTCAGTTCATTCTTCAACTGCAAGCAGTAGCATTAACTCTTGTTCATCATACAACTATGAAGGAAGACAAGGTGGAGGATTTCTTATAATTATTAAAATTATTTCTTTCCGGAAAGTTTAATTTAAATTTTTGTATTTTCGGAAAGTTCGTTATATTTTTAAAGTTACAGTTTTCCGGAAAGTTTATATTTTCATCTTTTTACAGTTTATTCTGAAAATAATATTTTTAATTTCCGGAAGGTTTACAGGATATATTAGTTCTTAAAGTTTAAATTTATCTCCGGAAAGTTTAATTACTTCTTCAACTGTTTACAGTTTATTTTTAAGTATAATGTTAATTTCCGGAAAGTTTACAGTAATGTTTATACAATATTCTTTAAGTTTTAATTCTATTTCAGGAAAGTTTATAATTTATTTCCGGAAAGTTTACATTCTATCGTGTAAAGTTTTCTTTTCCGGAAACTTTAGCTATATTTCCTTTCCGGAAAATTTATTTTTTAACTGTAAATATTCCGGTATTTAATTATAATTTCATTATTTCAGCCGGAGATATAACAGACAGTGATGATATTGCCCATCACCATTTTACAGAAAGTATAAGTAGCTGTTCCGCTTCATATACTTCCACCTCATCTAATCATTGTAATAATTCAAGCAGCATTAGTAGCAATGATGTAAATAGTAGCAACTCTTTATTTTCACCTTATTTATCTTTTAATCCTGATTTTCATTCTTCTCCTGTTGATTTAGTGACAGATGATGGTAATAATTAAAAATATTTTTTTGAAAATTTTACTTAATATATATTTTTAATTTAATTTTTACTTAATATATTTTTTTAAACTATTTTTTTATAATTTATCCTCTTAATATTTTAATTAAATTTATAATTTAAAATAATTTTAATAAAATTCAGTAATTCCTTCACTTCGTGCTTTTTCTCTATCGGCTCCAATCTCTGCAGCTTTATCTCCAACATATTCAAACAGAGCAGTAAGCGATGTATTGATGAATTAATCGAAAATATTTAAATAAATAATAATCTTGGAGAAATTATTTTATCTCTCATAATTTTTTGTTTGAAAAATTTAATTTTAGATTTTTTTAAAATTTTTTGTGCCTCTTGGCGATAATTATTTGAATTTTGTTTATTTTCACAAATATCATTTTTTGTAAAAATTAAAATATGATTTTAGTGAAAGTTTTGAAAATAAATCTGCCCAGGTCACATTTTCAGGTAGCCAAAATTGTTTACCTAGCTTCAAAATAATATATATGTTTGATCCAGAAAATCAAAGAAGATTAAGTCAAATACAGTAAATTTAGTGAAGATCAATTTTGGTTGTTTTTAAGCAATTTTTTAAAAATCTAATAGCTTTGTTGATTAACGTAACTGAAAATATAGTAAGAGTGTTTCACTATAATAATATATATGTTTGATCCTGAATATCAAAGAAAAAATTTTTCCTTCATTTCAAAATGTCAAAAACATCCTTAAAATTTTTTTTACATATAATGTAATATTTCAAAATTTCATAAAATCAAAAATATATGATTTTTCAAAAATTTTATGGAATCTTATTATTTTATGATTTTTGTAGGCCAAAGTGTTCGGCTCATAGAATCTATAAGAATTTCCTAGAATATCCAAGAAAAAAATTTTTTTGTTTCATTTCAATATGTCAACATTTACATCAAACATCAATCGATTAAAAATTTTGAAACTTGAATGGATTCTCGAAATTTTAAGATTTTTATTCATAAGAAGTGTTCCTATGAATGATTCTATAGGAATTTACAATAATTTCAAAGAAAAAAATTTTTCATCCATTTCAAAACGTCAAAAATTGCATGAAATTTCATTTGATTGAAATTTTCTAAAATTTATTGCAATCTTATTATTTTGATATTTATTTTGCCAATGTGTTCGGCAAGCTAATTCTATAAGAGCAGTGCTTGGAATTATGAAAAATGCTCATACCTCATACTTTTGCGGGTCGAAAAGTAAGAAGCGCCCCCAAGGAGCTCATACCTGACAAAATCACTCATACCTATTACCGACAATTCAACGAAAAAGTATGATTTTCGGTATGAGCTTCCAAGCACTGTTTAAGAGTTTCCTAGAATTTCAAAGAAAGTTTTTTAAATTATTAAAATCTCCTTATTTACCAATTAAAAAATTAAAACTCAAAATTTAACACCTCTTTTTATCAATCATCCATTAAAATATTGGCAAGGCACAAAATAAGGAGGCGGAGCAAAAAAGAGAGGAGCAGAACAAAAATAAATTCTCGACAATAAAATTAAATTTTGGAGGGAAGGAATATTTTTGGGAGGTCACCATTGGAAATTTTTAATTTTTCTCGTTGGCATCGTTCTCATTGTGCGCTCAAGTTCGTCTTTTCTAGAGGAGATACCGCCCCGAGGACACCGCACTGACCGGGCATTTTCCATTGCCGCGTAGACATCCACCCCCAGAAAATTGAAAAATTTTTTTTGAAAATTTTTTTTTGAAAATTTTTGAAAATTTTTTGACGTGTGGACAAGTCTACGCTTTAAGTAAGGCAATGAAGCCCTTCTCACGGCCGGTTCTCTTGGAGCGGTAATTCCTTTACAATTAAAAAAATCTTAATTTCTAAGGGATATTTAATTAATTTTTTCTTAAATTTTTTCTCATTTTTATTTTGAGGGTGGCGCTTGTGGTTGTTGTTTTTTGGGGATTTTAAAATTTATAATAAGGCAATACTAATTTTTGAAAAAAATGGGATTAAGGGGATAATTAAGGCAAGACAGATTTAATTAAAAAGATAAGGGGAATGGAGATAAATTTTTCAGAGGGCTTAAAATAACCTTGAATCGTGAAAATTATTCAAAAATAATATTTTTGCGAAAATTAAACACAATGCCAAAATAAAAAATATTCCTTAAAAATATTCAAAAAATCTCAATTCTTCAAAATTCTAATATTAAAAATTCATTTTCCATTCCCCTTTATGGCAGGCATTAAAACAATAAAAAGTTTGTAATTATTAGTGGTATTTTATTTCTAAAGCTGCCTTTAAATCATTTCAAATTTTTTCGTTTCCGTTGTCTTGATATCCAGTTCCATAGAGCCAAATAAAGATTTTTGACTTTCTCAGTAGCCAGAAAGCTCCTAGAAATTTTAAAAAATTTTTAAAAAACTTTTAAAAATCATTTTGTTGCTTTTTCAAAAAAATATTTAAAAATTCTGATCAAATGACATTTTGTCCCAATTAAATTTTTTAATTTATTTTTCACTCACAATTTATTTTTTATTATTCTATCGCCTAAATATAATTTTAAAAATAAATTTTATACCTGGAAAGTAGAGTCAAGCTCCTCTGAAATGGCCTTGTAACGTTCCTTCTCGTGAACGAGTTCGTCTAAATTAATTTTTAAATTAATTTTTAAATGTTTCTGACAAATGTGAAAAATAATAAAACATTTTTTAAATAAATCAAACCCTCATTAATAGCGATTCTGAGGGATATATGAAAGTCTCCTATAATGAGAGTCTTTATTGTTTACGATTCTTAACTCAATAATCCTAACACGCTAACACGGCTTTTCCATGGCACTGCGTGATTTCATGGTACTATGGGAACCCTGGTTAAGAATAATACTAAGGAAAACGCTGGGACCTAAAGGACAGTGTCTCTTATTATTAATAGAACATTGCCTTCCATCCTAAATTTTCTAAAAAATTTTTCAAAAATTTCCTAGCTTCATTAACAATGTCGCTAATAATGAGAGTTAATTTTTAAAATATTTTTTTATATAATTTATTAAATTATTGAACTTTGGAATTTTTAATTATTAGAAAGAATTTTTGGAATTAAAAATTCAACCTACATATTTATTTAAAAATTTAATAAAGCAGCAACCTCAATCAACGAAGAACATAATTAACGAGTATATTAATAATTTAAAACAATACAAAATTAATAATTAAATTACGAATATAATTCCAACAAATATTTAATTAAATTTTAATTAATTATTTTAATTTATTTTTAAATTTTAAAAATTGACAAAAGAAACTGCATTATGCAGAAATATATAAATCACAAATTATTAAATAAATTTTAGTTTAAAAAATTGCAAAATAAAATTTAAAAAAAAAATTAATTAAACGGCAAAAATATGCATGCAACCTCTCACTGAGTTTGATTAAATTCAAGGGTTACTGTATTAAAATAATTTAAAAATAATTAAAGGAAGTTGCATGATATGTTAGATAAACAAATATTAAAAATATTAAAAAAAAATTTTTTTTGGTTAACTATATAAATTTTTAACATTGTTAAGATGAAGAAGGGTCGATTGAGAGCGGCATTTCTTTAAAATTTTGGATCACTATAATTTTATTTTTGAAGTCTATTTATTTAGGGATTTTTGATTAAGATTGTTCTTGTCCTAAAATAAAATTATAATACTCGAAAATTTTTTTAGCTCAAAAAAATTTATATATCGAAGGAAGCCGCCTTCAACGGGAGCAGGCCAAAATACCGCCGAGATATAACTTCGTTCAAAATTATTGAATCCAGGATGCCCTGGTATTGTTCGATACTCCTCGACGGTCTGAATCGAACCATACCAGGGCTTCCTGGATTCAACAATTTTGAACGAAGTTATAGCTCGGCGGTGCTTTGGGGGTGTACCCGCCTTCAAACAACCCCTTTTCACACTTCAAACAAAAAATTTGGTTAAATAAATTTTAAAAAATGCAAAGTTTTCTTCATTAGAATTAATCCAAACTCTTGTTAAGACAATCTAGTTGTTAATAGAATGCAATTCTTGGACAAAATGATCAAGCTCCGTTTGCATAAGCATATTCTTTTGTCGTAAATCGTCGTAATCCACTGCAAAAACACAAAAAAATTAATTAGAAGGGTTAGACTTGGTTATATAAATATTTTAAAAATTCTTTGTTAAGTAAGGGCGAAATTGTTAATCAAATCAGAAAATCAATTAAGACTGTTAAATATTAAAATACAATTTAATAAAATATTTAAAAAATAATTTTATTGTAAATTATTTTAAGCTCAAGCACAAGTAGATAAAGCATAATAAGTAAATAAAATTAATATTTTTGTCGAAAATTCTTTTTCAAAGTTTTTAAGTTTAAATAAAAAAAACAAGAAAAATAGTAAACTAAATTATTTAATTTTTAATTAAAACACAAAGACAATTACAGTAGACTCTCGATATAAGGACCTCTCAAAAAAATGGATATCCGTGTGTTAAAAAAGCTAAAAATTTTTTTAATGGAATCGAGAATGATCAAAAATATATCGGAATGAAGGCAGATAACTATCTTGTCTCTTATAACGAGAGTTTACTGTATATTGACGAGACAAACATTTAAATTTATTTTTTTTTCATTTATTTTCCCATTTTTAAAATTATTTCCTCCATTCCCACATAATTAAGTGCCCTGAATCTCCTGGACCGTCTGTTCAATCTCAGCGGTCAGATTGCGAACACGTTCCTTTTCAACAAGAAGCTCATCTGTATTAGTTTTTTAATTTTTTTTCAAAATTTTTTTAGAGACAGTATGCAAATAAATAAATTTTTTTAGAACAAAAATATCATTATAAAGGACGAATAAAGAAAATTTTAAACGTTTAAATTAAAGAAAAATTAAGCAAAGCAACGTAAAAATAAGCTATTTGTTTTAAAATAAAGGCTTATTTAATTTAAAATTATTTTAGAAAAATTTTAAAAAATTAATATTGTGCAAACTTTATATTAAAATACCCACCTTCAAGCCGGTCAACCTCCTTCTGGAGCTTTTGAACCGAACGCTCAGCAAACTCGGCACGAGTCTCAGCCTTAAATTAAATGAATTAATTTAAAATTTAATTATTTATTGACCTGAAATAGGGAAATTTAAAGACAAGGACTAGAAGCCGTAAAATAGTCAAACAACGAAAAAATGTAAAAATATCTTTAAAATCAAACAACGAAAATAATAAAGCAAAAAACTATATACCTTTAATAAATAACGTAATCCCTTTATTAAATAATTATTTAGTTGTTTCTTAGGTCTATATATTAATGATCTCCCTTATAGGGTGTCTAAAGACCATTCAGAGATTCAAAGACCTTTAAGAAAATCCCTATGAAGAGCGTCTACTAGATAGGGTTCTAATTAAATTTTTTTCGTCTATTAAAGGGAGTGTCTATCTAAAGGTTCCAAATCTTCAAAGTATCTCTTTTAAAAGGACGACCCTAAAAAAGAAGTTTAAACTCTAAAGGATACGGTAGGAAGCATTAATTTTATCCAACAAAACCTCCTTAAGTCGCCCAGTCAAGTTGCGAATCTGTTCCTCATAAACATCCTCTCTCTGTAAAGCCTTCTCCTCAGATACCTCCAAAGATTTCAAATTGTTACCAACAACACGCAATTCTTCCTCAAGCTCTACGATTTTACTGCAAATCAAATAGAAAATTAAGTAAAGCTTTAGGTTATTTCTGTCAAAAAATTATTTTTCAAACAACGAATAATTTTTAGATTTTAAATTTTAAACTCTTAAGAGTTAGAAAAAATAAAATAAAAATTTAATTAGGTAGTTTAGTTAGTATAGATAAAAATCAAAATTTGGGACAAAATGTCATGTTAGTTGAAAATTAAAATTATTTTTAAAATTTCAAAAATGACGATTTTAGACAACCAACGAAGATGAGAACGATAAGAACATTAGGGGACTTTCAAAATTTCTATAAAAATCCCTCATTCACACACCTCTTTAAGGCGAACTTCCATCGAGCGCACTTGCTCTTCATAAGCCTCCTCACGTTGCATTGCTTTCTCTTCCGAAAGCTCCAACGATTTAAGGTTGTTTCCTACAACGCGCAATTCCTCCTCGAGCTCGACAATTTTGCTAGATAGATTTAGGATGAATTATTAGATAAAGAAATGGATAAGGTGAGAAGATTAAGAGATAGTGAATTTTTAGTGAAATTTAAAAATGGAAGTGCAAGAGCTTTTTAAATGTGTGCTCATTAGATAAAGATACTGTATTTAATATTCTAAGTGAATCCTGCCTCTAAAAGAAGCCCTCCATTGACGGAAGCCTAAAAGAAGCCGACCTCTAAAAGAAGCCCTCCATTGACGGAAGCCTAAAAGAAGCCGACCTCTAAAAGAAGCCGACCAAAAGAGAACAATTTGAATATAGATGCCCAGGGCTTCAATTAGATTAAATACGGTAACTCTCGTTATAAGCTCACTAGCCTTATTGACTTGATATCGAAAGATTGCCCGATTTTCAAAAAATAAGATATAAATCTCCAAATTCTGAATGATTGCCCGATTTTTAAAAATACGATATAAAACCAATAATTCTTATCCCTTGTTTGCCCTTATAACGAAAGTCAAGTGTAAAATAATATTATGAGGGTAATAATATTAAAAAAATATTTTTAGAGATAAAAATATGAGAGAATTATTAATAAAATTATTAATTAAGAATGTTGAGATTGAAAAAATATTTTTTAAATAAAATTAAATATTAGGAAGTATTTTGAATAAACTTACTTCTCTCCAGCTTCGGCACGCTCCTCAGCACGCTCCAAATCTGCCTCAACCATAGCAAGTTTACGGGCAACCTGAATTTTTAGATATTAATTTTTTGAGATAATTAGTTTGAGAAGCAGATCAAATAAAGCAAAATAACAAGCTGCAAAAAAATAAATCGAGAAAAATTTAAGAATAAGAAGGAGCTGGAATTAAGAGTTCAATAAGAGAAAAAATGGGAAACTTCCTTTAAAATTATTTAAAAATTATTCCAAAATTTTTTTAAAAATTCCAGCCCTCATCAAGCAAAAAAATAATCACTTTTTACATTAAATAGACAACAATATTAATTAAAAAAATCAAATAAGACCCCAAGATTAATTTTAAAAAGCAGAAAACACACTCTAAAAAATCACTAGATGACCTCATCGTATTTACGATCAGCCTCCTCAGCCAAACTTTGAGCCTCCTTGAGTTGCTCCTCAATGGCATTGGCACGCTCCTCATCTTGAAGTGAGCGGTTCTCCATAACCTTGCGTTGGCTAAAAGGTTTGGATATTTAATGGGGGATGAGGGTAAAGAACCTAGATATAATTCCCATAGAAAATTGGAGGATTAACAAAAATATAGAACAATTAAAGATAAAATACAAGAAAAATACAAGGACAAGAAGTACATAAATTAACTATAGGACTATTAAAAAATACAAAATTCTGTGACAAAATACATAGGTATATTAAAATACGGCAAACTAACAGAATATATTATTAGTAAGATAAGTACGTACTGTAATCTTTCAAGAAAACAAAAATTTTTTCAAATATATACAGTATATGTCAAAATTTTCAAAAAACCAAAATAAGAAAAAGAAAAAACCAAGAAAAAACAAGAAAAAACAAGAAAAAATAAGAAAAAACCAAAAAAGGCACACGAAAGTGTTCGGCAAGCTACTTCTATAAGAATCTACTTGAATATTTAAGAAAAAAAATTTTTCGTTCATGTCAAAATGTCAAAAATTTAATGAAATTTCAATCGATTGAAATTTTTAAACATGATTCGTTTCTACAAATTTTATGATTTCTGTGAGTAGAAGTCTTCTACTCACTGATTCTATAACAATTTCCAATAATTTCAAAGAAAAATTTTTTTTTCGTTCATGTCAAAATGTCAAAAATGCATGAAATGTCAATCGATTGAAATTTTTTAAACTTGATTGGATCCTCTAAAAGTGATGATTTTTGGAAGGGTTTTGACAACACACTTTTCATTCTATATATCTTTACAAGATTTAAAAGAAAAATTTTTTTCGTTATGTCAAAATGTCAAGAAAATGCATGAAATTTCATCGATTGAAATTCTTTAAACATGAATGGAATTTTCAAATTTTGATGAATATGGAAGGGCTTAATAAAGGCCCTTCATATTCAATATAAATTTACTAGAATTTCAATCAAAAAATTTTTTTCGCTTAGAAATCATAAAATTTTTTAAATATAGGTATACAGTATTATGTCAAAATTTCAAAAATTTCTAAAATAATTTTTTCAAAAATTTTATTGGAATCAAATTATTTTAGGATATTTATTTTGCCGAAGTGTTCGGCAAGATAATTCTATAAGAATTCCTCGAAAACCCAAGAAAAAAAATTTTAGATATGAAGCAAAAAATTTAAAATTTAAGCAGAATTTCGCGCAAGTAAAAATTATTTTTAAAAATCAAAGCAAAAGCAAAACAAGCTTCAAAAATAGCTTTAAAATTAACAGCAAAACCTCATCAGCTCTCGCTTCTGCTTCATGTAAAATAGACTGAGCTTCGCGCAACCGTGATTCCAATTCCGCGCAGCGGTCGTCGTCTACAGTAGCACGTTGGAGCATTGCTTTGCGTTCACTGCAACACAACACACAAAAAATATTTTTAATTAATTTCTTAAGTTTATTAGTTTAAATTTTGTTAGAAATTAATTTTTTGTTAAATTCTACTCATAATTAATATTAATTTAAGTCCGCGCCGCTGCCAAGATACTATTTTTAAACTCAAATTCACACAATAAAAAAAATTTTAAAAATTGAAAAAATTGGAAAAAATTTGAAAAATTGGAAAAATTGCCAATAAGAGAAAGGAAAACAATTGAAAATAAGTTAGATTTAAAGGTATTAGAAGGTAAAAATAAAATATTTTTAAAAAGCATAAAAACATGCCTCCTCATATTTGCGATCGGCATCTTCAGCAATCACTTTAGCTTCATCTACTTGCACTTCGAGAATATTCGCACGCTCCTCATCCGCCTGTGAGCGAGTTTCCATAGACTTACGGGCACTGAATCAAGCATTTCAAATTTTAATTATATTAAGCAAAATTATTTTTTAATTTAAAAGCAAAGAATAATTAAGCAATATATAAATTTAATTAAGCGACAGAAATTTTAAAAATGTTTTAAGCGCAAAAATACAATAAGCTTGTTTATAAGGCAAAAAGCATTAAAATACAATAGAATCAAAAAACACAAAATTTCTCTACAAGTAAAAATTAAATTAAATAAATACAGATAAAAGCGACAGAAATAAAACACAGAAAAAACACAAAAACACAAATACAAAATAAATTATTACCCCTAATATTGTCTAAAGCCTTAATAAAATACAGAAATAATTCTGATTCCTAAATTCAGTCTTTTCTGATATTGTGTAACTGTGTTTTCCGGAAAATACAAGCAAAAAATTAATAGTTTTAGATTATCTCCGGAAAATACAGTTCTAATTTAAATTATGAGGGAAAACACAAATTCTGATATTACTATAATAGTCTCTTATAAGTAATCTCCCTCTTCCCCCTATAAGTTTTATACCGCTCAGATTCGTCGCAGTTGACGGTTGCCTCCTCCATTTTTTCAGTTGCAACTTTGCAGCGCTCCTCAAGCTTGTCCAATTCCTCCTCAAGGAGTACCATACGGCGGTTGAGAGATGCAACTTCGGCTTCGGCCTAAACTCATTTATAGGGTTATATTTTGAAATTTTATTCATAAAACTCAAAGGATTAGGCTTATAATTATTACTATGAAGATACTCTTGGGCACTGTTTCATTGGAAAAAAATAAAAAATAAATATTAAGTAAAAATAAAAATAGAAAAACACAAAAATACAGTAATAATCACCTCGAATCACCTAAAATCACTCCTCAAAAATTTAAACATGAGCAGACATTTATGTAAAATTAATAGAGATAAAGCTAAGATATACATGTAGCTAATAAAATAAATGAAAATTTCGCTAATCGCTCGCATATTTTTTTGCATTTTTAAAAAAATTTTTATATTTAATTTATTTTCGAAGCTAACCGCTCAGCTTCATCAGCCGCTTTCGATGCTTCATCCAACTTTTGTGTAGCAATTTTTAAACGATCATCAGTACGTTCAAGATCTTCCTCAACGAGGACTATGCGACGGTTAAGAGCAGCTACCTCAGCTTCCGCCTATTTTTATTATTTTTATTCGGAAATAATTTTGTATTTTATTAATATTAATTTTGTATTTTCCTTTTAAAAATTCAGTTTTTTATTTTTCTCTTTAAATGCAGACTTTTGTATTTTTCAAAATATAAATTTTTGCTTTTTCTTCTAAAAAACATAATTTTGTATTTTATTGTAAAATTCTTATTTTGTACTTTTTAAAATTCTGATTTTTGTATTTTCTAATAATTTTTCTTACATCCTCTCGCTTCTTGCGCTCCTGCTCCAACTGTCTTTTAACCTCATCAGCTTCATCCTTAGCCTGTTCAGCCTCCTCACGAGCCTGTCGCATCTTCTTTTTAAGCACATCTAAAAGCGATGTTTGCTGTGAAGCACCCTTTTCCATTCTTGAAGTCATTTTAATTAATTTTTATTTATTTTTCTACTATTAATTTTTGAATTATTTTAAATTTAATAGCGCGCAAAATACGAATAAAATACTAAAATAAGTGTATAAATTGACAAAAATGTGATTTTAACTTCTTTACAATATTAGCTAATATCCCTAGTTTTCTAATTTTTTTGGGTTGTAAATTAACGAATTAATGGGATTTAGGGAGAAGAGACTTGTCCAAGATATTGTCCGTTTTCCGAAATTTCTAAAATAATCCCAGAAATATTAAACTATAAATTATGAAAATAATAGGAATGAAAGATAACACTCTTGTGAATAACTGTAATAAATTTTAATTTTATAGGTTTTTAAATGGATACTGTATAAGCGATAAACTAAAGCGTCGTCTACCTCAAGGAACAGTCGAGAAAATATTTTAAAATATTTTAAAAATAGAAAACTAAAATTTTATAATTTTATAAATATTTTTGGAATAAGAGAAAGCATATTCTCAATTTAAAAAATATTTTTAATCAAGATAAAGTAAAAAAATAATAAAGGGACAAAATTAAAAAGCTTGCGCATTAACTAAAAGAACACTAAATAGAAAATGAGTAGGCGGAAAAAATACAAAAAAATACAAAAGAAACACAATTTTTACTTGAAATCAAGCTGGTAAATATATTTATTTAGTAAAATAAGCAACTCAATTCTAAGAAAATAAAATACACAAAACAACATTTTTGAAGATAAAAAAGAAAGAAAAAAGAAAGAAAAGACAAAAGAACTAACAAATAAAGCTACCGAAAAGCTTTTTGTATGCTTAAAAGAAAATACTAGAAAAATGGGGAATTTATTGAAGATTGAGCAAACAATCAGGCCTACACTAAAATATTCTTATTTGAAGAATTTTGTTGGGTATTTTACTGAAAAACTTTTTTTTAAGTAAAAAGAACTTTTCGATTTTTATCTTGTTTAATATAAATATAAATAATCAAAAACTATGTTGGATTTTAGTATTGAAATTAAAAAAAGAGCGTAAACGGGCCTAAAATCAACTTTTTTTACTTAATATATAATAATTAAAATGAAATATATTAAAGGAAGTCATTTCTTTATTAAAGGAAAACTTAAAAAATTTGTAATATTCATTTCTTTTCTGTAGAGACTCAAATGAGATCTCCTAAAACTAAAGGAGTTTAAGTGTAAATCTAAAGAAGGACTCGAGCTTTTCAAAAAATTATACTAAATAATACAAAAATTCTGAGTCTAATACCTATACCGCTCTATCAGACCTTAGCTGAATAATTATTATCGAAGAGATTAAACGTTTAAATCGCCTATTATCCCTTAATTACCATCCTTAAGTTTGAAAATATTTATAAGGATGTAGTAGGAGGGCTCACAGCATGTAATCCCAGCGAGGAATGCAACAAATACAAACAAATAAATATTTAATAGGATAGATAAAGTACTTTGGTAATTTTAACAAATTTGTAGAAAGTATTATAGAAATTAGGATTAAATATTTAATAAATCAAAGAAATAGTTGTAAAATAAAATTATAAATGAAAAATAAAAATAATAAATATAGGGAAATATTAAAGTCGAGAGAACCTCAACTAGCTAATAAAATGCTTGTTAGTAATCGCGCAAATATTAGTTTAAGCTTTATTTGTCAGTAAATACTAATAAACTAAAATAAATGTTTATTTAATGTGGGAAGGTGGACTGGCACATCATCTAAATTATACGTCCGTTGAGGGACGTTAAACAGGTGGTGTTATAACGAGGGTCAACTAATTGAAAAAATAGTATGTTTAAATTTTTATTAATGATTTTGAATGTTTAGCTAGCTAATAATAAAATATATTTTGACTTTAGCCTTGATAAAATCTTTTTTTTAGAAAAAATACAAAAAAATTGTTGACAGATTCACCATAAAAAGGCTAAAAACAAATACGGAATGGGTGAATAACTGGGAACGAAAAATAAAAAATAAATAAAAAAGTGAGTATGGACAAGGAAGGATGACTATGTCAATGTATTATTTGGCCTTAAAGCGCGTGCGGTGTTAAGCGAAAAAATACTAAAAAAATAAAAATGATAGTGACAGTCGGTGAGAGATTCAAAATGGCAGTAAAATATAAAAAAGAAGAGATTGGGATATTTTCAGAATGTTTCTGCTATCAATAGGGAAATGCAAACAGAAAGACGCATTCCTGGAATACTCTTGTGTGTATTAAGTTAAAGTATTTGGGAAAGATTTTTGTACGACTGTAAATAAAGAGAATAAAATATATAAATCATTATAAATTATTTCCGGAAAATACAAGATAAAATATAATTCATCCCGGAAATTCTACTTAATATACAATAAGTAAAATAAGAATATATAAAAAGAATTTTATTAAAAAAAAGAAAAGCTAAAAATTTGTAATATTCATTTCTTTTCTGCTGAGACTTGAAAATAAATTATATCTCTTAAAAGTTCAATTTTACTTAATATATAATAAATTAATTGGTGATATATAAAGATATTAAATTCTATATCAAAACAAAACCTAAAAATTTATAATATTCATATCTTTTCTGTTAAAACTCAAAAGAGTTCTTTAAAAACTAGAAGGATTTTAAGTATAAATCCAAGGTAAAGAAGGCTTTTCGAAAATTACGTACAAAATATTACAAAAATTCTGTTGTATTTTCTACTTAACTGTATTTTCTTTAAATAAAAACATAAATCAATTATAGAGCGTCTTAAACGCATTATTTAAATAAAACTGCATAATTGCCTAGGGAATGCACTAAACGGGAAAAACACATTTGTGCTAAAATTAGTTGTTTTGCGCGTGCCTTTTTTAATTCATTCATTTCCCCGTGTCCTCGCTGTTTTTTGCCAAACACCCCGTCAATTATTTAATGAGAAATTAAACAAAAAACGAAAAGAAGGGACAGTCGTTAGAACCAGCCGGACGGTTTAATAGAAAGAGCAAAAAAGAGAAATAGACAAAAATTTCCAGATTTTTAGGGCAAAAAAAGGAAAAAGGATAGGAATTTGTGTAGGGAAATTGGCGTAGATATTTTTAAAATATTTTTTAAAATTGGGAATGATAAAATCTATACGGAATTAATTAAAATAAAGGACTAAAAATATTTAAAATATTTTTTAAAATATTAAAAATATTTTTTAAAATATTAAAATATCTATTAAAAATGCTCTTTTTTGGTTGGTAATGAGGTTATGAGTTCTCAAAAATTTTATTTCTCCTTAAAAAGCTCCTTTAGAAGAAAAATAATATAATAAAAGAAAATTGTTGAGGAATTCGCGACCTTAAAGTGAAGCGATATTTATACAATAACAAATAAAATAAGGCTGGCGAGAAGCATACCAGCCGCCGACCTTCAAGTGTTTCTTGAGGTATGTTGCGCGCTGAGTGGAAAAAAAGTTTTATGATTATGAGGAATGAGGCAATTGGGGGAATGGATGTGTTTAAGTAATAATAACAAAATATAAAATACAAAATAAAAATAATATAAGAAAATACATGTATTTCAGAGATTACAATAAAAATACATTCTGGATTATTGAGAGAAAAATTCTGAGTTAATAAGCAAAATACAAAAATAACTGTTAATTAATCAGAATATTTTGTAATTATTCCAGAAAATACATTATAATAACTAAATATTCTGATTTTATTTATTGAAAATTAAATTCTGATTTAAGAGAGAATTAATAATTAAGTTTACTGTAATTAATAGTGAATTTATTTGCTTCATAAAAAATACAAAAATAATAAATTAAATTGTATTTTCTGAAAATAAAATACAAAATTAAAGAAATACAAAATTCGTAAATAAAAAGTTTAATTTAATACAAGAATTAAAGAACAGAAAATTATAGATAGCGAAATTTGATCGCTTTTCCCTTTGTCGGCTTGCGCAAATGGCAGATCAAATCAACGAAATATAAACAAGTATAAATAAAATTTTTGAATTTTGAATGTTTATAAGGTGAGGAAGCTTCTAATAATTTATTAAAATTATTAATGATAGAAATTATTATTTTTTAAAGGTTTCGGTAATTTAAGTGTGTGAGGACGTTAAGTCATGCGCTCGCTTAAAAATTGAAATATAATGCCAAGACTTATAGGAATAAAATTTAGCACAGATATTATTATTGTATTATCTAGCTCCTACATAAATTTCAGAATTTTAGGTTAAGTATTTCTAAGGTTATGGGTTAAAACAAACTAGAACCCCTAAATGCTTACAAAAAAATTTTAAGGAAAATAGAGGATAAAAAATAATACAAAAATTCAAAATTTTAAAATTAAATTCAAAAAATCAGAAATATTACAAAAGAAAAAGCAGAACTTAAATTGAAAAGTTTATTTCCTTATTCTGTTCTAGAATAAAAATAATTTTTACCATTCCCATTAAAAAACAACAAAAGATGATAGCTAATCAGGCGGGTATTTTTAAAGAAATAAACTATTGGAATATTCTACGCTTGTTTTTGTTCTTTTAATACAACTTGTTTTGTGCGCGTGACGACAAATGATCAATCATCCAATTTAGGTAGGTACTCAAAAAATAGTATAATGAGAAGTTGTAAATGCTTACAAAAAATGCTAATTGTAAATAAATAAAAATACAGGAAAAGAATTGTTAAAAAATAGATAAGGAGAACAAAATATATTTAAAACTAACATAGCCCAATTTTTGGAAAATTTATCGTAAATTTTTTGACTTTTAGATTTTAGAGAAATTCTTTTAGTTTTAGGATAATCCATGTGATTCTCCACAGAAAAGCTTTTGTCTAAATTAATTATTATATATTAAGTAAATAATTTATAATAATTAAATTATATAATTATATACTAGCAGAAAAGAAATGAATATTACAAATTTTTTAAGATTTTCTTTGATATAGAAATGTATTCCTTTTAAATATCTCTAAATAAATTATTATATATTAAGTAGAAAAGAAAGTTATTTTCAGGAGGTCTTAAATGGAGGTAATAATATAGAGGTCTTAATTTTAGGATTAATAATACTTACAGATGAATAAAACTTAATAGTTTAAACTTTAAAAGACAATAAAAATACGGTAAATAATTGCAAATTTGAATAAAAATCTCAATTACATTAAAAATATTCAAAATCACTCACAGAAACACGTTCACAGGCAAAATAATAATTTAATAATTTTTAATAATAATAAAACAGTGCCCATAATTTAAAATGATTTTTAAAAATTCTCTAGTCTCCTAAAATCCTCTCAAAAATTTAAAAATAATAACCCACCTCCTGCACTTTTTTCTCCTTCTCCTCAAGCAAGTTGTTTGCAGAGGAGAGGTCCTCTTGCGCCTTGTCCAACTCATTTTCAATTGCCTTAAAATTAAATTTTCGGGTTTAAAAATTTTTTTAAATTTTTTAAGTTCACCATCATCTTCTTCTGGGTGTCGCGTAACTCCTCCTCAACGCGTTCTAATCGTTCCTGGGTCTGTCTACACTTTTCCTCAGCGGCGTCAGCCCGGTCGATGGCGTTATCCTTCAAAGAGGAGAATTTTTTCAAAAAAAAATTTAAAATTTTTCGAGACCTTCTCGATCTTCATCGCCTGCATCTTCTTCTTGATGGCGTCCATTTTTGATGATTTTTTTAGACTTTAAGTCAAGAATTAAAATATAAAATAAAAGGCACAAGTATAGAGAAGGCACTCCTAGTAAAATTTTGAAATTTTATTTTTATCAAATATTTTTAAAAATTAAATAATAATGAGCGAAGACTTTTTGGTAAAATAATTATAAAAAATAGTCTTTCAAGCAAGGAGGTCAGAAAAAGCAAGGAAGTCAGCAAAGGAGGTCAGAAAAAATAGATTATGATTCGAAATTCAATTATCGGATCTGTAAAAAAATCTTTAGGAAAGGAATGTGCAAGGCTTTCTTATACTTACGATTCTTTAAGATTTAAGAGAAATCTCAATTGAAAAGAAATGAATATTACAAATTTTTAATATTTTTTTTAATAAAGAAATTAATTCATTGTAGATTATCCATTTTAATAATTATATATTAAGTAGAAAATAAAGGTTATTTTAAAATATTGATGTAACTTGGAAAATATCTGTGGATAAGTCCTTAGGAAAAGGAAAATATTTAGGAATATCAGGTGACATAACAGTGCTAAAAATTATATAGGGTTCCAGAAGGAACCCCTGCCCAAAAATTATTTTATTTTCCTGTAGGACGATGCATCCAGTAGGACGATGCATCTAATACGAGAAAGGTTTATTTGTCAGTAATGTTCTCCTTTTATATTATATGAGTAGCAAAGAAGGTCAGAGATGGAGATTGTTTCACTTCATCTCATTTATTATAGTCCTTATTGAAATTAAAAATTTTCTAGTTATTATTGCTCTTGTTTTTCAATTTAAATTTTTAAAAGATTGTAGGGGGTCCACAAAGACCCCCCGTCCCAAAAATTTCCTATATATAATTTGAGAAGTGACGTCTGTTTGTCTGTAGTAAAACACTTTCTTACTTTTTTTACTCTATATTTCAAATAAAATTTTTATATGGGGAGAAAATAAGGAAAGAGAAGGAAAGAATTTAAAGTAAAAATATATAAAATAAGAAGTATATTAGAGAAAAATAAAGAAAAAATATTATAAGGCGTATTCTCTTAATTCTGCAATATTTTCTCTCTCTTTCTCTCTCACTTTCTAAGCTAGCAGACAATAAATTATTTTTTAAATAAATAAAAATATAATGTCAAAAGATAGAAAGTAATATTATAAAATGTAAATTCTCATAATGCCACTAAGGAGAAAATTATCAAAACGGTCAAATTATATAAATGGTCAAAATGTATGGTATTAGTAAGTTATTAGAATTTATTCGGATTAATGGGTATGGGATGACTGATACTGGATCGAAACTAGAGTGATAGAAGGTAGGATAATACAATCAACTCTCCATATAATTTCTCTCCATTTAACGAACTCCACTGTTTAACGAATTTTTCTCCGATTATTTCGTGTTCATTATATAGAGAGTTTATTGAATATTAAATCTATAAATATTTTTAAAAAGTGGGATTGATTTAAAAGTTGGAATTTATCTTAATTTCCATCATTTTAGGGAAGGGAGGACATTCAATTATATTACTAAGAAGCTTGGTAATCAAACAGAACTGAACTAAAAAAATTATTAAACAAAATATATTGTGATTAAAATTGTGTTAAGCCTCCGGAATCTTCCATAAGCTTAACTGAGCACTCATTTACCTAAGTTAAAAATCTTAAAAGCTCTAGTATTATTAATCGGCTTCCCAAAATAATTTAAAATAAAACATAAGATTAGGTTAAAAATAGCAGTAAATAAAAGACAGAGGCTACCGCCTCCAGGCTAAAATTTTAAGCTTTATGTGGAGGCGTTTAGCCTACACATCTGTCTTTATATTAGATCATTAAAGTTGTAATAGAGAAGTAAAACAATTTAATAAAACAATTTATCGGTTAGAGAAGATAAAAATCTATAAATATAGATCAGAATGTGTTTTTGTTAATAAATTTGTTCAATTTTTCTCAATATGCTATTTTTTTTTATTTCAATGGGTTTTGCCTAGAAATATGTCTAAAAATATAATAGGTTTTGTCTTTACATGGATTGAGAAAGTTTAGGTTTTTTGCTTTTTCTGGTTGATACTTAATTTAAGAAATCATATAATTACTTTATTCTTTAAAGTTTTTGAAAAATCTTATATTTTTGTTTTACGAAAAATTCAATACTCTAGAGTATTGAACAAAAAATTTTTTTCAAAGAGATTCTTGGAAATTCTTAGAGATTCAGAAGGGTTCTTTTAGGACCCTTTAATAAATCATATAGGAATACAAAATAACTATATTACAAGATTTTATCACTAACCCAAAATTAAGTTATACCCTATGGGTGGGGTTATAGAGGTAGTTAACTCATCAACTTAAAATTAAATGGGTTTTGATAATTCTGTTAAGAAATTTTATAAAAAATAGATAATCATTATTGGACTATTAAGAAATAATATTTTTGTACAAGATACCCATACGAAACTTTGGAATCCCGATCGGACGAAACCTACAGTATACAAGACAAAATAAAAAATCCACTCAACAGGTATACATTAAAAAATAAAAAATTTTTATAAAATCGTAGTTATAAAAGAGTGTTTGGATTGTGTGGTAAAGAGTGAAATGTTTATGTAATGGATCATTGTCAATTCCTAGGAAAGGATAAGCATGCCTTGTGGCAACAACTGATGCTCTCTTAAAGAATGTGAAGAAAAGGTTTTAAAAAGTTTTGATGGGTTGGTAAATTTTAAGCTTTTAGTTGGGATAGATTGTTGATTGAGGGAGACTAATAGAGTCAAAAATATATAATAAATAAAGTAATATTATGGAGGATATTAAATTTTTAAGTTTCAGAAATATTTTCAAAAATAACCCTCAATTCTACTTAATATATAATAATTAAAATGAAAATATATAAAAGGAAATTATTTTCTTTATTTAAGGAAAATGTAAAAAATTTCTAATATTCATTTCTCTTCTGCTGAGACTCAAAAGAGTTCTCTAAAAAATTAATTTTTACTTAATATATAATAATTCAAATAAACATATATAAAAGGAAATTAATTTTTATATCAAAGAAAAGCTTAAAAATTTGTAATATTCATTTCTTTTATGTTGAGACTCGAAAGAGTTCTCTTAAAACTAAAAGGATTTTAAGTATAAATCCAAGGTAAAGAAAGCCTCTGGCTTTTCAAAAAAATTTTTTACTAATAATGATTTGAGTGTATTACGTATGGAAAAAATATGTTATTCAACCAAAAAATTCCAAAAATTCCTTTCAGCTTTATAACCCTTCAAAAAACATTTGTTCAATATTTGTTAGAATAATGAGAGTAAAATATTAGAGAAAGATAATAACAAAGGATTTAGATAAGAGAATAATAATATTAAAAAATTATTAAGTAAATTATATTAAAAAAACATTTTTTAAATCAAAATGTCGATAAGGTAAAGAACGATTTTCTAGTGTGAATAAAAATAGAAGAAAAAAATATTTTACAACATAATGATAAATATAAAGAGATTAATCATTCTTTTTAATATTTTAAAAGAAATAAATATTATTCATCCTTTTAACCTTCTCATATTTTCACCTACAAGCTTAAAGCTGTAATATAAAGGGGGGTGATTCGTTTCTAGGCTTACTTGTAAAATAATGAGGGGAATGTTGAAAACGATTTTTTAATGAAAATAAAATTGTTTTTTAAAAATAATTGAAAAATTATTTTTAAAATGAGAAGGTTGATTAGGTAATAGTCCAAATTTCACTCAAAGACTTACAATAAGCTCTCCATAAGGGAATTCATTTGAAGTAAAATTTATTAGTATAAATTGGAGAGTTTCACGATATCGTGAATCTTTTCAATCTCTCTTTCATGATCCAGGACACCAACGAAAAATGAACCATTACCCCAAACATCACTTAGGACCGAAACTCTCGACGTATGTCCTTTCTGGATATATAGCCACAACCGATAGATTTGGGGTGGCACAAATGCCAATTTTACAGTCTAGTTAAAGGAGGTCTCTAACGATTAACAGGTTTAAGATTAATTCTTTAGTAATATTTATATGAAAGATTTGAAATTATCGATTTTCAACAATTGCCAGAGGCAGTTAATTTAGATTTTGACTTTTCTCGTATAGCTAACAAACAACATTTTATAAAAAGCTTTGGGTTATCCATTCTAAAGAAATCACTTAAAACATTAACATCTGTTATGTTCTTCTCTCTAGGCTAATATCTAGGGGAATTAAACAATTTTCTTCTTTATATTCTTAGAAATCTTTTAAAGATGTTGAATAATAAAAGAAATCTACCGCCCACACAATAGTTTTAATTAATAATTTAATAAAAATTAGAATATTAATAATTATTAGATTTCGAACCCGGGCCGTGCCCAGGACCGGGTTTTCTGGGCCGGAAACCTTTTATTTTCAGAAAAAACGGTTTTTCGTGTTTTCTGGGTTTTAACCAGGTAAAACCAGAAACCCGGCCCGGGTCTGAAAAATCTGGGCCAGGCCCGGGTTTTAAATAATTATTTTTTCTTAATTCATCAAATATAGACCAATTACAACATATTGAAAAATGTGGCTCTATTACAGGGGGTCTATTACATTCTAAGATTTTATATTGAATAAAAATTGTAGAAAAGAGGTATTTTAAAATCGACACATATTACACGATTTTGAAAAAATCTTTAACTGAGCTATTTTTTTATTTCGAAGAATTATAAAATTAAGGTAAATCTACTTAATTTAAATTAACTAAATATCAAAAATTCTTCAAGAAAATTATTCTAAAAATAATTTTCATCAATTTCCTCATTTTCTAATCCATAATATAATAATGTAAAGATAACAACATCCACCCCAATCCAAACAAAACAGTTTTCAATCCAAACCACATTATTGACAACCAATGTCCACATTTTTCCTTTATCAAAATTTTGTGGAGATTATTCTCATCAATTTCAGTCATTTTTACTTTTCCTTTTACATCATTAACCATGTTTTTGATAGGATTTTTTCCTTTTTTATTTGAATTTGTTTTTGACGTTAAATTTTTCATCAATTTTGTAAAGAATTTTTTATTTTCATCTTCACCTTGAGTTGGGGCTTGAAGATAAAGATGAAATAATTATATACAACCTCTGTTAAATTATACCCGCTGGGAATAACCTCAAAGTTAACTAACTTATATCAGTGTACCACTGGGTATAACATAGGGATCTATTACAAATTCTTAACTAGCTACTAAAATTTAACAGTAAATAGTTGTGCCCCTTAATTTTAACCCTTAAATTTTAAACCCGACGTTCTTGAGGCCTTCATATTTAGTCGCATTTCCTGAATTTTTTGTTCCTATGAATCTGTCCCTATTTATTGTATACCGTAATTATTTTAGAACAACTCTATATGAACGAGTCTCTAATACAACGACAGTTTCTATTAGAACGACAAATTTATAGTGGTTGTAAAATAGATGACTGTCGTTTTATTACAATAAAGAAAAGTAGGTATTTTAATTTAATTACCGTATTTTTCCTAATCTATTAGGGAGTGCGCTTCAACTAGGGAGTGCGCTTGTATTTTTCAACCTCATTGTAGGGTGCGCTTCTATTAGGGAGTGTGCTTCAACTAGGAAGTGCGGTTCTATTAGGAAAAATACGGTAACTAAATAATAATTTATAGGTTATAGAAATTTTTTTAATAAAATTAATTTTCTACCTTGATTTCGAAAATCTTTTTCCTCCTCCATATTAAAATAAAACCAAAACCATAGATCAGTGTAATAACTTTGCTCTTTTTCTTCTAAATTTATCTCCGTATTTTTTATTTTTATGAATTTTTCCCTAACGCCTTCGTTTTGTTGGCCAGGACTATGTGGCTCAGTTTCAGTTGAGGAACTATTTTCATTATTTTCCATTTCAATAAGTTCACTTCGCAGGATTTCACTCTTTTTCGAAGGAAACATATTCGATTCTCGAACTTAAAATTAAAAAAGACTAGATATAAAATTAGAATACTGTAGGAGTGGTTGAGAGATAATTTACAGTAATACCGTATTTATTCGAATATAAAGACAGTCTCAATTATAACGACAGTCTCTAATATAACGACACCCTAGATGAGGGTTAAAAATTAAAACATGTCGTTATATTAGAATAAATACGGTAAATTTGAGGTCAACACATCTTTACCAGTTTGAGTGAACATCTTCGATGTTTTTCCTTTTGGATTTATGATTTTAGAATTTTAAAATTTATTTCGACCTTTACACCAGAGGCCCCCTATTTACATATCAAAGCATCTCGAATCTTAATTACTCCTATTTAAATACTATTATGTCCTTGAGGTAAACTAAGTTACGGTAAGTGACCCTGCTAGACGTATTTTAAAATTAGACGTATTTCTAAAATTCAAGCTAAGGCTATATTTTTGAGACGATTAGATATTATGCCTTATAAGAAAAAATTTACTAATCTACCAATGTTGAAGGCATGTTCCAACCAATTTTGGTTGCTACATTGCCATTTATCATTAAATTCAATATGTCCTGTATAAAAAGGATAAAAAATGCATTCAATATTCCAAATAATATGTTGAGCTATTGCCCATGCAACATGTATTAAATGGGCAATTCCATGAAGAGTATAGAGATTTAATGCCAATTTACCCAATTCTTTGTTGGTAGTAATATTTCTAAGTAGATTGTAAAGAAAGACAAATTAAAATTTAGGATTTTGTTAGGAAATATAATTAACTAGATAAAAAAGTTTTAAGACATTATATTTAAGACAGTATATTTCTAATAAAACGACACCACCTTAGATGGGTTGAAAAATAAAACGACATTGGTGTTATGTATATTAGAATAAATACGATATTGAACTATTGGAATATCTACAGAAGAACCACTGGAATATCGGGATGATAAGGCAAGATGTCTCCATATAATTTCTCAACTAACCCCTCCTTTTATCGAACCCTTTCGTCAGCCCCGGAATAATATTTCCCTCTAAATAGCTCTCCATTTAACGAACTTCAATGATTGATGCTCGTTATATAGAGAGTTGACTACAAAGTATTAACAAAATTTTTATTTAACTCGTTAAACCAACCTTTCACGCTCGTTAGAAAATTCAATGTTTACAGAAATGCTTTCCATCTCCCTATTCATTTTTTTATGAAACTTAATCAACTCCTCATTTGAATTCTTAAAAGACTTTGGTTTACCCCGAGTATAATAGATTGTTCCAAATTCAGTAAATTTATCGTGAAAAACTTCACAAAAACCTTCTCTCTCACTTCTTCTGTAATATTGTTGGAAAATATTTTCCTCAAGAATATTCCACAATCCATTAGTTACAGATGTCCTATTCTCCAGCATATTTTTTGTTTCATACAATTTTCTAAGAAACTCGATCAAAACATTCACAAACTCTTCACCATGCTCATTTGAGTATTCCCAGAAAAATTTTAAAAATTCAAGTTTATCTAATTTTCCTGTCAATATTACTATAAATTCATTGTAATACTTTTTAATTTTTTTATCTATCCAAATATCACAAATCCTGGAATAATAAAATTCAGATAATATTTTATTTAAGTATTTTCTTTTAAATAATAACAAATCAATTCTCGATATAGTGACAATCAAAGACCGATATAGGGTTAGACATTTCTCGATATACTACCACTATATCGATATAGATTTAATGAACATCTCGGTCTAACGAACATTGGGCTAGAATATCTCGGTTTTTTGGTAATGATCACTCCCTAAAAGGAATCACGATTTAACGGACCTCTCGCTTAACACACTTTTTTTCGTCCATTATATAGAGAGTTGATATCTCGAGAGTTAATTGAACTTTTGTTAACTCATTTCGTAATAGTATTTAGGTTCACTAGCAAAATTTCAAATAAATTAAAACTAATATTAAATTAAACACTGTATCCTTTAAATAATTTATTCTTACAAATTCGATCTGCTTCTGTTAGGATTCATTCTCCGTCCTTCCGGGCACATCTCATCAAACCATTCATAGACGTTATCAAAAATTTCATTTGTTTTAAAAGACCCACTAGCAATTGATGGAAGTTTATAAAAGTCAATTTGTTCAAAGTGGGTGAAATAAGGCTCTTGAACTAAATTAGGATGTTAGAATAGGATTAATAACTGTTTAATAAACTCAAATAGTTCAGGCAAATGGCCGAACATTGTAGGTGTTAAATCCTTTTTATTATGATTTGAGTTAGTTATGGGCAAATTATCGGCCGGGATCTGACATGGGATAAATAGTGCCATTTTAAGAATATGGACCTTTCGAAGAACCTTGGAACCAGTTTTGTTTTTTCCTTGACGACTAATTCCGAAGACCCACTCCATCCCATTAACGCATATTTACATTTATCCCTTTGTTGTTGATTTAATTACAGTCAACTCTCTATACAGCGAACCCGAATTTCGCTAAATGGGAAGTTATTTTAGAAAGAAATCGTATCCCGGTAAATGAGTAAAGGTTTGCTAAACAGAGAGTTTCATATGTTCGTTAAATGGAGAGAAATTATACAGAGAGTTGACTATATATCGAAAAAGTACCTAAATTAAAAGTTCTGTAAAGCACATATTTGTAGAATATATCAATTCCTCTAGTTTTAAAAATATTTTCTTTGATTAATCTTTCTTCATTTTCCTTAAAAGAATTCAATGGCGATGATTCTGAATTAAACCCCAAAATAAGTGAGAAGATTAATTCTCGTGAAGCGACTCTAGAAAGATGAGGATAATCCATGTATGAAGAAAGATCGTTGCTTAGAGCCAATATACTGAAAATTATAATATTACGGTATGATAAAATGATAATATTCCATTAAGATTGATGCGAAATTGAACAGAGATAAATCCACATAGATAACAGGGAAGGGCCATGCCACATTTTAAGCGGAAGCAAAGGCGGAAGAGACCTATCACTAATAGATTACCATACCTGATTCCTTATGCCATTTATTAAAAATTAAAATGATAAAGTAGTGCCGCACAGACATTTGCAGACGGGCATTTTGGACGAACAGGATCCAGAAATGTTACCCTACTGATTTTCGTGACTATGGCCGTGGTCTTGGACAATAAATTTAACTTGTTGTTTAAACATTTTTCCTCTTTATAAACCCATCAAAACAAAAAAGATTTATATTTAGCTGGGAGATTCAGCTCCATTTGAAACTGAATCCTTAAATCTCTCCAGTCGAAAAGTATTCTTTTTGGTATGAATTTACTTGCACTTTATCTAAATTTAGGAATTCTAAATACCTGCATATAGCTCGAAACATCAGATATTCTTTAGCAATAGGTTTATCCCCTGATAAGTAATAGTATCCATGCACATTCAGTACAGAATTTTTGTCTTCACATGAATCCTTCCACGATTTTTGTAGGAATTCCGTGAATGGTTGAGTTTTAATAAACTCATAAGTCTTAAAATATTTAAGAATTTATTAAAGTTTATCCTCAAAATTTCCTTTTCATACCGTATTTAAATTCATTTCCTTCTCGGGTTGAAGTATTGTACCTTTAAAAAATTGCCAGCTAACAAAATTTATGGATAAACCATCATCTTTATTCATAAAGCGCATATTTGCGAAATCAAGTTGTTCCTGTCCTTCGCTAAGGATATTAACCAATTGATGGATAAGTTGTAAATCCTGAACGAAATATGTCAAGTTGAGTATATTTTTTAGTTCCCAGACAGTAATTTAATATATATTATAATATATTTATCTGATTCGAATTTTGTATTACTGTGATTAAGATGGCCTTTGGCCTGATCAACCAACTGTGCCTTCCCTAGAGAATAATGAACCTAGTCCTAAGATAATGGCCCAGCACACTTCTATTATATACTATCTTTCTTATATATCCTGAGCCGGGAAGGTATTGACATTTACTTACATATATACAGCGACTCTCATATAGTCAACTCTCGATAAAGTCAACCTCTCGATATAGTCAACTTTTCCTTAGGCCCCGGCCTGTCGCAAAGGCTACCTACCTAAGTCAACTCTCGATAATGTCAACTGTCAACTCTCGATATAGTCAACCTCTCGATATAATCAACTTTTCTCCGGTCCGTAGGGCAACCAAGTCTCTTGGTATAGTCAACTCTCTTTTTCTCTCTCAACTTTTTTTTCCCCTAATTTTTCTTCAATTTATCTTCATTTTTTATGTTCTCTAGTTAATTTTCGATTCTTTCTTACATTCCTAAATATATTTTCGTACTTATATATTCAATTAATCTCAGGAAATTAAGTTTAGATCATTTTTATCCGTTCCAAAATATTGTGCAACAAAAATTAATAAATTTATGAACAAATAAACGTATTTTGTTCTTTTTAGAAGCTCCCAGACAAACTCTCGATAAAGTCAACTCTCGATATAGTCAAATATTTTTTCGGTCCCTTCGGGTTTACTATATCGAGAGTCGACTTTATATAAATATTTAACACTTCCCTCCAAATGTATGAGCTTAAAAGCCTTTGTGGTTGATTTAATTACACAAATTTTTTTTAACCTTAGTGTTTTGAGTTGCAACCAGTTGCATTATAGAATGGTACCTAACATCATAATTCCATCGAATTTCATCCTTATAATCAAGAATGTCAATCAGTTCAGTTGCAATGTAAACAGGTTTTGTTAGCAAAAATGCTCTCATAAATTGTTTAAAGTATTTAATATTTTCCGATTGCCTCGATACTGAGTTAAAAATGCAATTATTTTATATTTAATGTGAGTCAAGTTATTAAAAGCAAGAGGATAAAAAAGGAAGAAATGTCATAATTGTGACAATTAATGTCATAATTTTGACAAGTAATGTTATGATTTTGACATTTAATGTCTTAATTTTGTCAAAAATGTCATATTTTACCATTAATGTCACAAGTTTGACATTTAATGTCATAGTTCGACAATAATGTTATAGTTTTGACAATTAATGTCATAATTTTGACGTTTAATGTCTGACCCTCCTCGGATTAACCCCACAATTTTACAGTATACCATTATTTTGTATTTCATAATTTTCCATATGGATATATGTTGAATATATTGCTTCGGCACATTCGACATAACTTTGGGCATTTGATAACAATTCTTGATTCTCATTAAATTCAAATATTTTGGAAGCTTTTATAGTTGATTTAATCTTAAAGTTGAATAAAGATGATAATAAAAAATGTATTTCATGAAATAGGATTGCGTTCAAGGAGATTGTTCAATGACGAGATTATTAATCATTTGAAGATGAAAGGTTCCTCATCCCCATGAGCCTATGGCCAGAACATGCCCTAGGGTTAGACCATGCCTTAGGGCAAGACCAGGTCCTTTCCGAAGCCCAGGATAAGAGAAAATTGTGATCACAACAATTGGGATCACAAATATTTGTTTCTCCACTACAGAAATCACCCTAAGCCTATCGGCTTAGGGTCCAAGGTTTCAATGAATATATTAATGCAGCTTCTTTCCCGTATTATTTATTAAAATCTTACGAGCTCTGTTTCAATACAATAGTCAAGAATCCCACCAAAACGATAATGATCATTAAAAAATGAAAGTCCTTGGAACAACTGAAACAAAGCCTCATTGGTTTGATCATTACGACATTTTGGCAAATTTTCTTTCAAAAAATTTTTCACTTGAAGTCGAAGCGATTTGTTGATATAGTTAATATCTTTACAAAAAGCTTCATTTCCAATAAATATAATTAAAATTAAGATAAAATTTTTGGGAATTTTGGAAAGTTGAGGGGAGAAATTGAAAGAGAAACTATTTAGCCGCATTCGTGATTTATTTAAAAAATAAATAAAAATGGGGAAAATTTTAATAAAAAATATGAATAAAATGGAAGGAGAAAAGAGAGGAAAAAGCCAAGCATCCTAGCAAATTTCGTAATTATTATGGCGGATGTGGGCAAATAAAAAAGTGCAATGTCAAGAATATGACCTTTTTTATGTGAAATTATGAAATAAAAATGCCGCCGACCTTTTGCGTTTTGTGAAAATTTCGAAATATATGAACGATTTATTTTTTTATGAAATTTTGACATATGTGCATAATTTGAAAATTTCATAGAAATTCTAGGAAAATCCTTTAAATCATTGGGGCAAAACTTTGGCCTATTTAATATCTTAAAATTACAGGCTTTTATGAAGTTTTCGAAAAATCATATATTTTCGATTAATGGACTTTTGGACATATTACAGTATATCTAAGAAAAAAATTTTTTTCTTACACTCGGCCCAAAGTTATATTTAGCAGCTAGGATTAAAAATCCACAACAGAAACCGGGGTAGATCTACAACATATCCAAAAAAACAGATCGAACCGCCACATACACACTAAAGGATTCCCTTTGTTAGATATTTTTTCAAGTTCTTATAGAAAAAGATGGCTGTGCAACTATTTATCTTTTTTATCTATAATATAACTTAATATATTTATTTATATTAAGCAAAATAAGATATATTTTTAAAATTCTAAAAATTCAAATTTCAATAATAATTTCTTGTAAATCTAAATAATCCTTCTTTCGCTAATTTCAATTATTTTTTATTTGTTTAAAATCCAAACTACAATTACGATTTTCCTTTTTATTACAACTTCCATATGCCTTTGCAACAACCTCATATTTTCCCTTATCTCCTATTTGACATTTTAATTCGAAAGTTTGGTTTTTATCAAAATGTTTGTGGAAGTTTTTGGATTTTATTTGTAAATATTCGTTCCTAGAACTGCAATCATAATAGTTGGGATTGCATGAAGTTGAGTTACATAGATAAACTAAATCGCAACTTGGCGAATAAATATTAAGACCAATGTCGGGATCTTAAGAAATTTTATAAAATTTGATTGAGATTTAAAAGATTAAGAAATATGGTCAAATTATTCATATTTTTGAAATGATCTCCCCTTAAAAAACATCCAAAGATATAAATTCATTAGACAGAATAAGCGTTTCCCCGGATGAGAAACTTTAGAGTTTTTGACCTAACATTAACCTATTCCTTTAGAGGGCACTCCGGAGGTTCCGTTTTAGCCTCCCGGTCCCCTTGGGGACAAACCCTCATGTATATTATATATATTTCATTAAGACAAAATATTATAAATTAAATCTCATACAAATTTTGCAGTCAAAAGTCTGAGGCAAATTTGAAAGCCCAGAAAAACTAGATAAAGCCAGAATGCCCGTAAGCATAACTCCAACATATTTCGTACATTTTTTATCTTTGTCTTGCTTGTAATTATTTGTTATAATCGTAGCGTCTACATTGTTGTCTAGTGAGTTTCTAATAGAAGTGCCTTCAACTTTTCCTTTTTCAAAATTTTGCTGGTCTTTGTTAGACCTGTCTTTCTTGTCCTTAACCTCATCTAAATTCCTTTCCTTTTCCTCTGTCAATCCCTCTAGTGCTGAATATTTATTTTTTACTTTAATATTACACCGATTTTGTAACTGATCAGAAAATAAATTCTTAATTTTTCCTTTCCGATTTTTTCTATCGTCAGAATAAAACATTTTTCGACCTCCATAAATTGGTATATCCGAGTATTTGACACGACTAATATTTTCAAATGACTCGGAAGCTATTTGATGATCATTTAATTTTTGATTTAGTAGATTAACCTTTGAAGGTACTCCTGTTCCTTTAAATTATATTTATTAATTGTAAGGGAGATACAGCTAGGTAGCATTTTAAACGCTTATGCGGGGGTTTAATATCTATATGAGGTTCGATTCCTGCCCTCCCAGTGTTCTCCCGGTTCCAAAAAGTCAAAAAAATTTTTGACGGTTACACGGTGCGGTTCCTGGAATCGGAAGAAAATTTGTATAAAATTATAAATATTCATTGTATCCCATAGGAAGACTTGAGAAAATAAAAAAGATATTAAACATAGGGTTTAAAAATTGTTCTAATATTTCGGGGATTCTGCAGTGAGTTCTAAAGGAACTTTCATTGTTATTAAAAGGGCATTGGAAATAATTCAAGGCTTTTTTGGGGTTGAGGAATTTTTTGTTTAATTGTCTAGGTAAACAAACTTTTTAAAAACAAAATAAATATTTTTGTTATTTGCCACGTTTGCAAGACGTCTGCCTTGTGAATAAATAAAAACGCATTCACGTGAAAATCATAAAATTATTTTTAAGGTTTTCAAAAAGATGAAAATATTTATTTTTGGAAATTTAGTCTAAGAGAAGCCCTTTTTAAGTTATTTAATAATTTAATTAACAACCTTCAAGTCGAACATAATTTTCGAAGAAAAATAGAATAAAAATTATAAATAAAGTCATTCGCTTTAATATTAAATTAATGATAATTAAATATCTATTTATGAGGATACTGTAGCCGTTCACTCAAATATCTCTCAAATATCCCTCAAGCCACATTCAGAAAATTTGACCTGTTTGGGGACATGGCTTGTTCCCTGACGGAGGCGGGGAATTTTCAAAAAAGTCTAAAATTCCCCGACTTAAGGGACGAGGAGGAAAAATTTTAAATTTTGATCAAATTTGGGTAGATTTCCACAAATTTAAAAATAAAATTAAAAATAAATTAATTAAAATAAAAAATAGACATTTATCATAGAAAATGAAAGGAAGTAAATAATTAAAATTTATTTAAAATTATTATGTGTTTTGAATTTAAAGTGCATTAATAAATATTACGCAATATATTACTGCTTTTCGAATTTTTATTTAAACAAAAATATTTTATTTCAAAAAATTGAAATAATCATGTAATTATATGATTTCTTAAAGGGTTATATAAAAACCCTTCTGAATCTACAAGAATTTCGAATAATATCTTTAAAAAAATTTTTTTGTTCAATACTTAGGGTAAAGAATTTTTAGTTAAAAAAGGAACCAAAATACATGATTTTTCAAAACCTTTATTAGGAACGGATTATTTTATGATATTTAGTCGGCCGAAGTGTTCGGCCGACTAAATCTTTAAGAATCTCCTAGAATATTTAATAAAAAAATTTTTTCATATACCGTATTTCCTCTATTATAATGACATGGCATTCTACTTTTCAATGTATTTTTTATAATTTGTATAAGCACTTTATTCACGATTTGAAGAAATCAGATGCCATTCTAAAAGAGACTGTCATTCTATTAGAGACTGGCATTGTAATAGAAGAAATACGGTATTCGAATATACTGTAATCTGTTCAAAATTTCTTTGCTATTCCCCTATTTTTATTACTTGTTTTCAATGACTTATTTTCAATTTTTATGACTTATTTCCCCAGTGGTTTGCTGAATTAATTAAAAATAGGAATAATGATCATCAGATTGACGTCAAGATTTTATTGAAAATCTAATGATTCTCAAGAGAAAAATATTATATACACGAGAAAATTAAATTACGATCTATTTAATAAATAATATAATTAATATTTTAATTTTTCGAAATAAATTTCATCTTATTTTGAATTCCTCTCATTCATGTCTTCCTCGTCCAATCAATCAAGCGTCTGATTATTTTTAATAATTGGAAGTAAATCTATCTCGCATTTTCGATCTTCATCACAACTTCCAAATCCCTCAGCCACAAACTCAAATTCTCCACCTACACCTATTGGACAATACATTTTGAATGGCTGATAGCTGTCAATATATTCGTGAAACTCTTTGCTTTTTACTGTTGTATAGTCATTAGTACTACAATAGTATTTATCAACAGTGCAGGGAGGAGTAGTACAATTGTATTGAAGTCCGCATTGCACAAATTCATTAAATCCGAGATTAGGAGCTTAATAATAAAAATAAATTTAAGTAGTTCATTTCCTCATTTGTTCCCCATCATGATCCCATTAAAGAGATAATTTTTAAAAAATCGTGTCGGACGGAAACTTGATCCAGAAATGTTACCCTGCTGATTTTAGGGACCTACAGCCACTGGATGTTGGATAATTGTTTAATCATTCTTCCATTTTATAAAATACTTGACTAAAAGATTTATTTTTAGACAGATGTCCGTTCCCGGTCAGCGATGATCATCTATAAATGTTCTTCCCTCAGGAGTGGATACTTATTTTTTAGATTTACTATTGCAAGGGCGGCTAAGTTTCCTCCCATCCTAGTTAATAAAGCAAGAATGAAAGCCACCAGTGGTGGTGGGATGGTTGAGATAACACCCCTGCATCGGAGAGCTCTCATGATATGCCACCCAATCTTCTGCTATTTTCTGGGATGGGTTCGGCCGCTTTTCTCTATTTATTTGAATACCATTAACTTAGTCATTTAAAAATAATTTAAATAATTTACATATCAAGCAGTTAAATGAGGGTTGCAAGTTTGTGTATCCAATAAGTCCAGAACAAGCCAAAAATCCAGTAATTAAAACTCCTACATGGTGTGGCTTACAATGGCAATTACAATCAAAAGGGTTATTATCAGCGGTGACAGTTAAGTGATTAACGCCTTCATCCATTAATTTTCGTGCTTTTCTTGATCTTATTTTTGGAGGATCTTCAACACACTCATCAACACACTCTGGATCACATTTTTCCTTTCCCTTAATATTCTCAATACTCTTGATCTTTTCATTTTCAAATAATTTCCTTTCTTTTTCCTCTGTCAGTCCGTCTAAAGCAGAATATTTATTTTTTACTTTTACATTGTATCGAGATTGTAAATTATCTTTTAAATGTTTCTGTCCTTTTTCCACTCCTTTTTTCGTGCCCTTTACTTTATCCTTTCCAGTTTTCTCATTAAGCATTCTTCGATAAGCATAAGTTGGAAGATCAGAGTATTTGACACCACTAGGTCCTTCAAAAGATTCCATAGCAATTGGTGGGCCACTAAAAGAAGGTTGTGGTAGAACAACATTCGCAGGTTGTATTTCACCTTTATGGAAGATTTTAGATTAAATTTTAGAGGAACAGGTTGACAAGGAATTAAAGAAGGTTGTGGTAAAACAACATTATTATGAAGACCGTATTTGACTTAATCTAAAAAATTTTTTCTTTGATATTCTGGATCAAACATATATATTATTATAGTGAAACACTCTTACTATATTTTCAGATAGGTTAATCAACAAAGTTATAAGGTTTTTTTAAAAATTGCTTAAAACCAACCAAAATTGATCTTCACTTAATTACAAAAGAATTCAAAAGAATAAGTGGTGTTCCTTTATTAAATGGCTTAATTAATCTGCTCTTAGTTACAGCAAGAAAAAAAATTAAAGTCCGGATTATAGAAATTTTAGAATTTATTAATGCCTCAATTTTTATCAAACATTAATAACTACCTTCAATAGCCACACAATTTTTAATTAAAATTAAGATAAAAATAAAAGATAAAATCATCTAAAAGAATAATGATTTGAAATATTTAATAAAAAATTAAATATTAAGTAAAAGCTGATTTGAAGATTTTGGGGGCAATATTACCCTCAGGGCAATTTTACCTTTGAGGGTAATCTTAAGGATTGAATATATTTATCCCTATGATAAAGAGGTGTTATTTCTGTTACACTTAAAACAAGGGAGTCTGATGCATGAATCACTAATTTAAGTAAAAGTAGAGGAGTTAAATAAATTAAAAAACTAATGAAACATCTGGCAATTACCTGCTTAAATAAAAAAAGTATTGAGAGGAAATAAATAAATTTATGAAAGTAACGGAAATATTTTTAAATTTAATCGTGTGAAATATTTTTTAAATTAAAGGGCATGTATAGAAAAGTGCAACTATTAAGAAATTTGTTTTGAAAAATATTTAGAAATATTTAATTTTTGATTTTTTGATAAATATTTTGAAATTAATTAATAATTAATTTAAATAATAAATTTTAAATGAAATTTCTGAATAAAATTAAAATAAATTCATTTAAATTCAATTAAATACAGTATACAAGAAAAATATACACTCAAATGGCGCTGAAACGGCTTATAGTGGATATTCTTTTTTTTGTCTTTTTCTCTTGCCTCTAATCTTTTGTTTTTTAATTTTATTTATTTAAAAAAATTTTTTTTTAATTTTTAAAAATTTTTTTTGTTTATTTTCTCTGAAAAATGATTGATTGCCATTGCCATTTGGCTGATTCTTGGTTTAACAAGGATATTGAACAAGTTATTGAACGAGCAAAGGAGGTTTTCTTATTTTATTTTTTGAGGAATTTAAAGATTTTTCGTTTATGTGACCTTTGATCCCAAGTATTTTTTTCTTAATTTTTTTTTAAATTTAAAGGCTGGTGTAGTTCATGCCGTTGTTGTAGCAGAGTATCCTTCTGATTTTCCTCGTATTTTTGAATTGGCGAAGCAATTTCCTGATTTTATTAAACCCTGTATAGGAGTGCATCCTGTTCAGGTTTATCCAAAAAGAATTTTTTGATTTATTTTTCTTTGATCTAAACATTTTAAATTTTAGAAAGGCTACGTTTCTGTTACTCAACAACTTTTTAAAGACAGTCAAGTTGAAAAATCAATAAGAGATGCTTTTGAGTCTAATTTAATACATGGGATTGGAGAGGTTTTTAAACATTTATTTTAAAATTTCTGTGTTGTGTCCGTGCTTGCAGAAAGAATATCAATGAATAAAAATAACCCGACATCAAAAAATATTTTTAAGTAATCCATAATCGTGGTGGATGGTGACACGGACGGTTGTTCTTTTTCTGGTCTTGTGCCTTGTTATGGGTTCTATTCCATCTCTCTTCCAATGAAATTTTTAACAGCACAACTATTTTCTTATTTGATTTAAAACAAATTTTTGGGATATTCTTTCATATTTAATTTATTGATTTTTGTCTTATTTTTAATTTAATAGCATTTAAAAATTAAATAAAATTCACACAAATTAAAGAAAATTTATATTTTTAATTTTTAAAGGTTGGTCTAGACTTCACTCCACGATACCTAACAAATGGAAGCGGCGATAAAGATGAACAACGTGCTGTTTTTGGTTCACAAATTGAAATAGCAAAGGAATTGGGACTGACTTTGTTTTTATTTAAATCATTTTAAATTTACAAAATTATTAAGAAATGTCCATTCACGTTCTGCCGGCAAACCAGTAATTGAACTATTACAATCCTTTGGTGCAAAAAATGTTCTTCTGCATGCTTTTACTGGAAATATTAAAAGTGTTCGTTTGGGTGTTGAGGCAGATTTTCATTTTTCTTTGGCTCCTGCTTTTACTGTTAATAAAGAAAAGGTGAAGTTTTGGATTCAGTTTATTTAATTCTGTTGTTGCAGAAAGAATATGAATGAATAAAAATAACCCATCGAATTTTTAAAAAATAAACCATCATAGTGTTTAATGGTGGGACTTCGGTTGCGCTCTGGAACCACCTTTCCATGATGGTTCGTTTCCATCTCCAATCCCATGAATTTTTCTGCAGAACAGACATGAATTCTATAATTTTTAAGGATAATAAAAAAATATACAAATGGATTTAATTTTAAAAAACCAGCTAATAATTATCTGTAAAATGATGCTAATTTTCGAAATTATTGCAATATAATAAAGTTATGGCCAAAAAACTAAGGAATTTTCTGGCTACTTACAAAATTTAGTTTAGTGGTTAGGGTTATTTTTTGAAATTATTTGCCTTAATAAAATTCCAATAAATCTATTTTTTATTTTAAAGGAAGAATTTGTACGGACTGTTCCATTAGAACGCCTCTGCCTTGAAAGTGATTCACCTGTTTTGGGGCCGAACAGAGAGGAACGCAATGAACCAGCAAACATTCGTTTGAGTGCTGAGTTTATTGCTCGAGTTAAAGGAATTGATGTTGCAGAAGTGATTAAAATTACTAGTGCAAATGCTAGACGTCTGTTTAGAATTCCTTTGTGATTTAATTTTTTTGACACCTTTTGTTTGATAAATATAAATTATTTTTATTTGTTTGTTAATTGTTTGTTAATTGTTTTTTAATTAATTATTTCTATTTAATATTAATATCTTTTTGAAATTAAATTTAGAGTAATATAATAATTGTTAAATTTTAGAGGATTAAGCTCGACAACTTGTCTCTATGGTGTTGATTTCAATTACAATTTACAAAAATACGATGTTTTATGAACAATACTTAAGAAAATATTATTTCATGGTTATTCAATTATATACATAACAATTTGTCATATAAATGTTCAATCAAAGTTAAGTGTAGTGAAATAATTAAATTTAATTAATTTTAAAGGACATGGGACAACTTATCTTATGGTGTTGATTACTTGTATTGGCTGCCTTACTTTCAAACAAAATGTCGAAATACGAAATATTCTTAACAAATATTGGTTATTACATAATTATTAAAAATTACTAATGTCAAAAAATCCCCACGTTAATTCGTCATGTAAATGTTCCATCGAATATTGAGATAAAAAAGAAAGGAAATTAAATAAAGAGGAAACAATTAAATTTAAATATTTTATTATTATTTGTCACGTTACTTACAATAAAGTTGTTAAAATATTTGTTGAATATTGAACAATAAAACCATTATCTATTTTTAAAATTTAAATTATTTTTTTTGAGAGTTACGATAATAAACCTCGATGAATTACTGATTTTATAATATAATTTTCATTCTTTATTGAAATTCGCCACGTGTATGTTTTTTCTTAGCTTTATCTTGATATGAAATATCTTTTAAACAATTTTTTGTATCCAATGAATTTTCAGAATAATGCCACGAGTCAATGATGTGATAAAGCTTTTAAGTGTTTACAGTTAAAAGAGGAGTATATAAAAGATGGTTGCTGTCAGAAAAGAATATCAGTTTTTAATAATCATTTAAATAAAACAACCTAGAATGAAGGTATACTTCTCTATATTTTTAATTTTAATAATAATTTTAGTTGATATTGTTTGTTTTGATGCAATTATGGCTAGTAACTCTTGTTGATTCTGAGATAGGCAGGTCTTATAATTAAGAAGATAAATCATGATTTTAGGTCTATGCTTTTTTGATTACGATTGCCCAGATGGTTATGTTTGTAATTATGTTTGTGTTCCTAAACCAACAACTACGACAAAAAAGCCTACTACTACAACTAAGAAACCAACAACCAAAAATCCAAAGCCTACGACCAAAAAACCAAAGCTAACGACCAAAAAACCAAAGCTCACGACCAAAAAACCAAAGCCCACAACCAAAAAACCAAAGCTCACGACCAAAAAACCAAAGCCCACCACCAAGAAACCAAAGCCCACAACCAAAAAACCAAAGCCCACTACGACCAGAAAACCAACAACAAAAAAACCTATTACAACCACTACAGTACCAACCACTCCACCTCCATGTGTAAATGATTATGGTTGCCCTGGTGGATATAAATGCGAGTATAACGTTTGTGTTCCCATATATGACTAATCATACAGAACGAGTGGTTGATCATTGAATGAAGATTAATTACATTAAATGGAAATAAATGAACATAAATGAAAATATATTTGTAAATGATTAAATAAATATAGTAATAAATAATTATGTGCAAAATAAATATATATTCGTGTTAGTTATTTATCTATTAAGTTGAGCTTTAAAGGGATTCTGAACGAATCCCCGTTCCAAAAATTATTATCTATATATAAAAAAACGAGAGTTTAACAACGAGATTTAACTTTTTTTACCCTATTTCATCTAAACTTTTTATATAAAAAGCAAAAGTGCATAGAGAGAGAGCATTTCGATGCTAATATTTCCTTTCTTTATCTTTCTTTCTTCTTAAATTAAAAAGTAGCATATATTTTAGTCTCGGATTTTGGTTTGATGACAATTTGGACATAGTACTGTAAATTTAAAAAATTTTTTTCTTGGAAATTAGTGAAGATACATATATTAAGGGAAGAAAAAGTATTTCTTCCCTAGAAACATAAAATTTCTAGTTTTTAAGATGTTTTTCTGAAAATCGATTATTTTGGATTGATGACAATTTGGACATATTACTGTAAATATGAAAATTTTTTTTAAGATATTCGAAAAATATTCTTATGGATTTCTTACTTATTCCAGAATACCTTACAAAAATCATAATATTTCCATATAAGTTAGGAAATTTCAATATAGGTATTGATTTTTTTGAATATTGACATATGAACATAATATGAAAAAAATTTCTTAAATATTCAGGGAAATTCTTATAGATAAAGTTTGCCGAACACTTGGGCAAGCTAATTATCGTAAAATAATTTGATTCCAAACTTTCATTAAATTTTTGCTTTTGACATGAACGAAAAAAATCTTTGAATAAAAAAATTTTTTCTTTGATATGTAATATTTTCTTTAAGATTCTTATAGAATCAGATGACAAAATTTTTTCTCCTTTAGAAATCATAAAATTAATAGCTGTTACGATGGCTCTAGAAAAATCATTTATTTCGATTTTATGAAATTTTGACATCATACTGTATATTTGAAAAAAATTTTCTTTGATATTCTAGGAAATTCTATTAGAATCAGTTAGTAGAATACTTCTACTAACAAGAAATCATAAAATTACTTACTTTTACGATGTTTTTAGAAAAATCATTGATTTCGATTTCAAGAAATTTTGGACATATTACAGTATACCTATATAAAAAATTTGTTCTTTGATATTCTAGGATATTTTTATGGATTAATTTGGCCGAAATCTGATGATTTAAAATTTACACCACCTTCTTTTCAGCTTCAATACTGTAGAATTCACAAGTCAACTCTTTTTAATGTTATCTTCAAGGTTAATCAGTTCAAAATATTAATTTTAATCCCAGTAATGTAATGACGAACATTCAACATTTTAATTAAAAATTTCATTATCTGGAGACGAATCTAACGCCACGTTAATCCACATATTCATTCAAAATTTGAGGAAAACAAATAACAAAAGGAAACAATTTAAATATATTTTATTATTATCTATCACGTTAGTAACAAACAAGGTGATAAAATGTTTGTTTGAATATTTGTCATTAAACAAACATTATGTTTTTTAAATTTTAATTCTTAATGTTGTTTATGATAATATTAAGAATAAATTTCCTCTTTTTAATTTTTTCCCGAAAAATGTTTATTGAAAAATGTTTTGACTATAGATGCTACACGTAGGTTTTTTTGGAAATTTTTTGAAAATTTCATCACAAGGTGAAAATGGAAATAACATTGATATCAATTTTGAAATAAAAGAGTTTTCAGACTAAAGCCACGTAAATAATATTTTTCTTTAAGAAGTAAGGAAAAATATTTAAAGAAATAATAAACGATTAATAGAATATAAAAGCCCATGAATTCTTGTAAATTAAATCAGTATTTCATTCTTTACTAATCCATTAAATAATAATAACTCCAAAAATGAAGGTAATTCTTCTCCTTATCTTTTAATACCTTAATCTAAATTTAGTTGATAACACTGGTTTTTATTCAATTGTGTGTGGTTGCGTTAGTATCATCATCTGGACGACGTAAGATTTATTTTAAGGATGTTAAATTTTTATTTTAATCCTGGGCTATTAATACTAATAATATTTACAACTTAAGACTCCTTAAGACCACTTAATCTGATATCTATATTAATTATAGCACCACGACCAAGACCTACAACTCTTGCTCCATGTGATGATTATGGCGATTGCCCAGCTGGATACGTTTGCGAGTATGATTCGTGCGTTCCTGTACCTACAACTACTACAAAGAAACCTACCCCTCCACGTAGAAGAGGCAAAACATTTTTGAATAAATTTAATAACTTTTATTAGAATGTTGTTACTCCGGAAATGCCTATAAAAATTGTTACCTATGTCGATACCCATTCATTTGTACTCGAGGTAGATTTTGTAGACCGCCTCCCACTCGTCCACCTCCCCCAACTACAACAATAACAACACCTATAATTCCACCTAAAAGAGGTGAAACATCTGAAATAAAGTAAATAACTTATTTTTTAGAATGTTGTTACGACGGAAATGATTATGAAAACTGCTTCGAATGTCGACGACCATTCACTTGTTATGAGGGTAAATATTGTCATTATGTGCCTCCAACACCTCCCCCAACGACTACAACAACACCCAAACCACCAACTCCATGTGATGAGTATGGCAATTGTCCTGATGGATACAAGTGCAAGGGTGATGTGTGTGTTAAAGATTATTAAGAAAATTATTAAAAGAAGTGATATGTAAGAAAATATTAAAAATGATAAACGCTTTATAAAGCCTTAAGATAAATATTACATAAAATTATTGTTAAAAATAAATGAATAAATATATAATAGTTGATTAAAATTTTAATAATACAAGAATACTGTACTTGGGAAAGATATTAAAAATAAGTTAAGCAGTTCAACCGAATTAGTAATGAATTTTTTCTACAAAAACCTTAATCACTTAAATTGATCTCAGAAAATAATCCCTCCATTTACTTACCATTTAGTATACTGTATTTAAAAATTGAATTAAATAAAAAACTATTTTCAAACTTGTTAATTTTAATTCAAATAATTAAAATTATTTTATAATTTAATATTGATTATTGAAATTTAATTTTTACCCTTGCCTTCCCGTCAATTTCTTTTAGATTTGGCAAAATTTTATCCAAATTCTTATCTAAAATTTTTTATTTATTCAGCATTAAATTTTAATACCCTGAGAAAAGGAATAAAATTTTTAAAAATTAATATAATTTAAAAGAAATAAAAAAATTTTTATAAAAAATTGTCTGCCTTCCCTTTGAATATATTCCTTTTTTGGATATTTTAAAAATTTTATTTTAAAATTTCCCAAGATCTCTTCAAAAATTTACTTAAAAATTTGATCAGCTTAAACTTAAAAGGAAGAAAATTTTAATTTCTTTTTCTCTTAATTTCGTGGCAAAATTTTTCTTTCACTTCCCTCTCATGTGAATTTTTAAATAAAGGGATAGTCTATGTGTAATCCACGTTTAATATACGTTTGAAAGCTTAAAATCATTCTTCATATATAATCTCTAGCGGATGAGTGGATAATTATCAAATCCAAGTTTTATTTTAAAAAATGAAATCTTTCATAAAGTTGAGGCAGTACATGTAGATGAACATGGCAATATACATTATATGATGTACTGCTTGAACTTTAAGCAAAAATTCGTAAAACTATGCAAATTCTTTCTTTGTTAATTCCATTTATAACCCCATTCCAATGGAAAGACAATGGGTTACTGTATAGATAATAACCAGGGGATATAATTTAATTATGATTATTTATTAATCCTGAATTATAGGGAATAAATTCTTAAAAATGCATCTTTCTTCTATTCTCGTCATCCTTCCAATAATATTTTCTTCCATCTTGGCTCAACAAATTCCAAATTGCCCAGCTAAAACATATCGATGCGATAGTGACTGGAGGACTCGTACAGATGATAATACAGGAGAGGTTTACGGGTACAGGGCTTTCATACCAGGAGCGAATGAACTTTTATCAGGTAACTTACCTCCCCTTTGTTCATTCCATGTCTTGTTAAAATTCAGGCCGACGCTTTCTGTCGAGCTAGATGCGCAGAGGTTGTCAGCATCCATAGCCAGGAAGAACAAGATTTTGTCACCCGTATTGCCGGACCCATTTTGAACCGTTGCCAGTTCACCTCAGCTTGCAGATCTCGTGCACCAAACCCACAATTTGACCGTCTTCTTCGTTCATTTTGGATTGGATTGAACCGTGCTACTGGGACCCTTAAAACTAGTAACTCTGTTGATAACGACGTTTACTGCTTATGGTCTGACCGTACTGGATGTGCTGACTTTGGAACTTTCCCTAATAACTCTGTCAATGCTAACACAAATAGTCCTCCATGGACCAGAGGAAACCCAAATGGAGTTAATACAGGTGATTTATTTATACAGCAGGGTATGTAACCCAGAGTTACACGAAACTCGGACGTTCTCGACCCGAAACCCAACTTTTTTCTCAAACCGCTTCAACCCTATCCCTGCCTCTATCGATAAAAATAAAAATTTTAAAAATTATAGCTGACTCTCAAATCCTTGAGGATTGCACTCAAATGGTTGAAAGCCGTCGGGGTGGATGGAACGATATTCCTTGCTACTACCGTATCGGTGGAGTTATTTGCAAACGTCAGTGCAATTCTTACTGTGCGGCTCAAGATGTTAATGTAAACTGAAGTGATAAAAGAAAGTGGAAGATGATGGAAGGATAAATGATTAAACAATTTTATAATGTAATTGCTATCCCGGAAATATAAAAAATTTCAAACTAATCAAATTTTATGGCATTTCAATAAAATAAATATTTTCATCTTTAATATTATATTTAACTAGATAAGGATATGTACCGTATTTCCTCTATTATAATGACATGGCATTCTATTTTTCATTGTATTTTTTAGAACTTTTATCTGTTGTGAAACCTGCAAAAAGCACGTTTTTTCACGAGTTGAAGAAATCAGATGCCATTCTATATTAGAGACTGGAGCATTGTAATAGAAGAAATACGGTAAGTGAAAAAAAATTTTTTATTAGATATTCTAGGAAATTATTATAGAATCAGTGAGTAGAAGAATTCTACTCACAAGAAATCATAAAATTACTGGCTTTTATGAAGTTTTTAGAAAAATCATTGTATTGGTTTCAAGCAAATTTTGGACAAGTTGCAGTATATTGAAAAAAATTTTTGATTGAAATTTTAATAAATTTATATTGAATAAAAAGTGTCTTTACTAAACACTTCCAAATTCATCAAAATGTGAAGATTCCATTCAAGTTTAATAAAATTTCAAAACATTGAATTTTCATTAAATTTTTGACAATTTGAAATTAAAATAAATTTTTTTTCATATGTATTATGAAAGAATTACATATTATCAGAAGGGAAAAACTTTTTCCCCTCTGGCAAGTAAATTTGGACATATTACTGTATATATGAAAAAAATTTTCGAATATTCCACGATATTCTTATAAATTTATTAGGAATACCTCCAAAAATCATAAATTTTGGAGTTTCAACGTAAGTTTTAAAAATTTCAATCAATTGAAATTTGATAAATCTTTGAGAATTTTGAAATCAAACGAAGTAATTTTTTTTCTTTGAAATTCTAGAAAATGCTTATTGCAGTAGTCGGCCGAACACTTTGGCCGTTCAAAAATCATAAAATAATTTGATTCCAATAAATTTAAAAAATTTCGATCGAATGAAATTTCATTTATTTTTTGACATTTTGATATGAACTAAAAAAATTTTTTTCTTTGAAATTCTAGAAAATATATATAGATTTGGAAGGGCTTTGACAAAGCCCTTCCAAAAATCATAAAATTTGATGAATCAATTAAAGTTTAAAAAATTTCAATCGATTGAAGTTATCAAAATTATTTGACATTTTGACATGAACGAAAAAATTTTTTTTAAAGAAATTCTAGAAGATTCTTACGGATTCTGTAGGCCGAAGTGTTCGGCCTACTAAATATCATTAAATCACTAGATTCTATTAAGGTTTTTCAAAAATCATATATTTTTTATTTATGAAATTTTGACATAATACAGTATATTTGCAAAAAAATTTTCTTTGATTGTTAACAAATTCTTTTATAATCAGTTAGTAGAAGAATTTTACTAACTAGTAATCATAAAATCATAAGATTCTAATAAGCTTTTTGGAAAATCTTAAATATTGCTTAAAAACTGCCGGGAAATCCTTGCCCCAGTAATAACAGGCTTATTCAGATTAATTTTGGATGGTATGCAAATACCGGAGTACTGGCGAACCTCAATAATTATACCAATTATTGAGGTTTATCTTGAAGATAAAATCAGAAATAATCTTTTCTCGTATAGAAATCATAAAATTACTAGCTTTTAAGATGCTTTAGAATAAATACGGTATTTAGGTTTAATAAAATTTTTCACATATATTCAAAAATATTCGTATATATAACACATAGATATTTATTTTTCCAGATACTGAAATTCAAGCTTTTTCTAATTATCTTTATTTAATTTGTGGCATAATCAAAATTACAATCTCTATTCTTTATTTTTAAATTTTAATTTCTCTCTCTTCTAGGATTTAATTTTATTTTTTAATTTTTAATTCTTTAAAAATAATTCAAGCCAAAATTTATAAAATATATATTGTAAATATTCAATTTTAATATCCACGTATTTTTCCAAAAGAGATTTACCCACGTGAAAAATTATTTTATAAAATTTAAATTTCAGTAGAGGATAATTCTACTCAATATATAAAATTTAGATTTTTTCAATAAATTTTATAAGATTTCATTGAGGCTTTAAATATGTGCAAACAAAATATAATAATTGCAATTTAATTTTGTGAAAAAGCCAAAAATTAAATAACGTGACTTTCAATATGACTTTCAATAAATTTTAAAATTTAATTAATAAATTATAGTAAAATTTAATAGCAAGATTAATGAAGATATTGAGATCTATGAAGGAGAGATCAATAAAGGAGAAAGCAAAAGGTTACTGTATTAAAGGCAAAACAAAACTTCGATCAGCACCCCTTAAATCGTCCCGGCTCCATCAAAGGTTTTTAAAAGGAGCTCTCTCTGACTGATAAATCTGAAAAGTACTCTCAGTAAGATCTTAGGTTAGATTACTGCTATAGCTAGATAATTTAATTTATAGTTAACTATTTTATTAGCTTTCCTCACCCTTACTATACTCCCCATCCAACAATTAATATAAGTTTTATTAAAATATTTTCTAGTGGATAATTTTAAAATGTATATTTATTCAAATTTAATCATTCTTCCAATTTTATTTAATTTTATTTCTGCTCAAAAAATTCCTAATTGCCCTCCAAAGGGCTACACCTGTGATACTGATTGGCAAATTTTTAAAGATCCTAATAGTGGTGATGACTATGGATACAAAGCTTTTATTGAAGATAAAATTAATTTTTATGAGGTGATAAATTTAATAAAATTTTTAAAATTTTCCATAAAAATAGGCTGACGTATTCTGTCGCAGTCGATGCTCAGAGGTCGTCAGCATCCACAGCCAGGACGAACAAGATTTCGTTACACGAATTGCCGGGGGGTTGTTGAACAGATGCCAATTTACTTCCGTCTGTTCAGAACGTATGGAACACGTTAACAATACCGCAGCTAATTTTGACCGAATGCTTCGTGGTTTTTGGATTGGAATGAACCGTGTTTGGGGGACTCTTCTTAATCACAATACTACAGACACTACTGTAAGATGCATTTGGTCTGATCGTTCAGAATGCGACTTTGGGGCATTTCCTAATGGTTCGGTGACAATAGCTACAGTAAGTCCACCTTGGACTAGAGGAAACCCAAACGGAGCTAATCGAGGTTTCGACTGATAAAAATACGAAATAATTTATATACATTAGGTGACCCTCTAATCGTAGAAGCCTGTGTTCAAATGGTTGAAGGCCGTAGGGGTGGGTGGAATGATATTCCTTGCTCTTACCGCCTCGGGGGTGTTATTTGCAAACGTCGGTGCAATTCCTACTGTGCTGCTCAAGATGTTTGAATAAACTGAACAGATAAAAACTATCGAAGAAAAATAAATTTAAAATTCTACTGGAACTAAAATATAAAATTAAAATATTTCTATTATTAAAATTTATTAAATTTCCTTTATTCGTGATAAAAGAAATAATATTGGGTTTGACATCATAATATTCCGGTATTAATGAATTTACATATGTGAATCACTAATGCAATAAGAATTTTCTAGGATTTCAAAACAAAAAATTTTTTTCGTTCATGTCAAAATGTCAAAAATTGCATGAAATTTCACTCGATTGAAATTTTTTAAATTTATTGGACCCAAATTATTTTATGATTTTTGAACGGCCAAATAAATGGGTAATAAGCTAAGAAAAAGTAATTATAATTTTCTTCCTTGTAAGCTTAAGCTGATCAAATTTTTCTAGAGATTTTGGAAATTTTAAAATAAATTAAAATAAAATTTTTTTGAATATCCAAAAAATGGCCTTATATCGGAAGATTTATGCAATTGGGACTGAAATTGAGGTGGCACTATACACCATAACCGGTGGCCTTATATCCGTTTCTTTTTCGTGGAGGGCACCCCACCATTCAGACGGGACCGGCCATTTGGTGGCCGTATAGCCGAAGTGGCCCTGTATCCCAGTGGCACTATAGATTCGACTGTATATTCAAAGGGGAGGCAGACAATCAATTTTTTTAGCTTTTATTCCTTTTACCAATTATATTAAATTTTAAAAATTTAAAATTCTTGAATATCCCAAGGTATTAATTTTAATGCTGATTGAATAAAAAATTTTAAATACTAGCCTATAATTACTAGCCTTGATGGTATAATTACTAGGAAGATTGTAATCATTTTTTTCGAGAGGATAGTTATTTGAGAAAACATTCAGTTGATCAATCCTAAGATTTAAAATTTATTATTATTAATAATTCTATTGAATGACTTATATCATTATCAAATACCATTCGAGGCAGTTATTATAGTCTTATACATACCGTATTTCTTCAAATAGAGCCCCATGGCTCTATTTTTCGACTACTCTCTAAGATGGGTCTTTAATAGAAGGTGGGGCTCTATTTTTCAACTACTCTTTAAGTTGGTTCTTTAATAGAAGTGGGCTCTATTTGAAGAAATACGGTATTATCACTACTTTAATCGACTATGAATTTATATATTTATTCATTTATTTTTAACAATAATTTTATGTAATATTTATCTTAAGGCTTTATAAAGCGTTTATCATTTTTAATATTTTCTTACATATCACTTCTTTTAATAATTTTCTTAATAATCTTTAACACACACATCACCCTTGCACTTGTATCCATCAGGACAATTGCCATACTCATCACATGGAGTTGGTGGTTTGGGTGTTGTTGTAGTCGTTGGGGGAGGTGTTGGAGGCACATAATGACAATATTTACCCTCATAACAAGTGAATGGTCGTCGACATTCGAAGCAGTTTTCATAATCATTTCCGTCGTAACAACATTCTAAAAAATAAGTTATTTACTTTATTTCAGATGTTTCACCTCTTTTAGGTGGAATTATAGGTGTTGTTATTGTTGTAGTTGGGGGAGGTGGACGAGTGGGAGGCGGTCTACAAAATCTACCTCGAGTACAAATGAATGGGTATCGACATAGGTAACAATTTTTATAGGCATTTCCGGAGTAACAACATTCTAATAAAAGTTATTAAATTTATTCAAAAATGTTTTGCCTCTTCTACGTGGAGGGGTAGGTTTCTTTGTAGTAGTTGTAGGTACAGGAACGCACGAATCATACTCGCAAACGTATCCAGCTGGGCAATCGCCATAATCATCACATGGAGCAAGAGTTGTAGGTCTTGGTCGTGGTGCTATAATTAATATAGATATCAGATTAAGTGGTCTTAAGGAGTCTTAAGTTGTAAATATTATTAGTATTAATAGCCCAGGATTAAAATAAAAATTTAACATCCTTAAAATAAATCTTACGTCGTCCAGATGATGATACTAACGCAACCACACACAATTGAATAAAAACCAGTGTTATCAACTAAATTTAGATTAAGGTATTAAAAGATAAGGAGAAGAATTACCTTCATTTTTGGAGTTATTATTATTTAATGGATTAGTAAAGAATGAAATACTGATTTAATTTACAAGAATTCATGGGCTTTTATATTCTATTAATCGTTTATTATTTCTTTAAATATTTTTCCTTACTTCTTAAAGAAAAATATTATTTACGTGGCTTTAGTCTGAAAACTCTTTTATTTCAAAATTGATATCAATGTTATTTCCATTTTCACCTTGTGATGAAATTTTCAAAAAATTTCCAAAAAAACCTACGTGTAGCATCTATAGTCAAAACATTTTTCAATAAACATTTTTCGGGAAAAAATTAAAAAGAGGAAATTTATTCTTAATATTATCATAAACAACATTAAGAATTAAAATTTAAAAAACATAATGTTTGTTTAATGACAAATATTCAAACAAACATTTTATCACCTTGTTTGTTACTAACGTGATATGAAAGCCCTGTACCCGTAAACCTCTCCTGTATTATCATCTGTACGAGTCCTCCAGTCACTATCGCATCGATATGTTTTAGCTGGGCAATTTGGAATTTGTTGAGCCAAGATGGAAGAAAATATTATTGGAAGGATGACGAGAATAGAAGAAAGATGCATTTTTAAGAATTTATTCCCTATAATTCAGGATTAATAAATAATCATAATTAAATTATATCCCCTGGTTATTATCTATACAGTAACCCATTGTCTTTCCATTGGAATGGGGTTATAAATGGAATTAACAAAGAAAGAATTTGCATAGTTTTACGAATTTTTGCTTAAAGTTCAAGCAGTACATCATATAATGTATATTGCCATGTTCATCTACATGTACTGCCTCAACTTTATGAAAGATTTCATTTTTTAAAATAAAACTTGGATTTGATAATTATCCACTCATCCGCTAGAGATTATATATGAAGAATGATTTTAAGCTTTCAAACGTATATTAAACGTGGATTACACATAGACTATCCCTTTATTTAAAAATTCACATGAGAGGGAAGTGAAAGAAAAATTTTGCCACGAAATTAAGAGAAAAAGAAATTAAAATTTTCTTCCTTTTAAGTTTAAGCTGATCAAATTTTTAAGTAAATTTTTGAAGAGATCTTGGGAAATTTTAAAATAAAATTTTTAAAATATCCAAAAAAGGAATATATTCAAAGGGAAGGCAGACAATTTTTTATAAAAATTTTTTTATTTCTTTTAAATTATATTAATTTTTAAAAATTTTATTCCTTTTCTCAGGGTATTAAAATTTAATGCTGAATAAATAAAAAATTTTAGATAAGAATTTGGATAAAATTTTGCCAAATCTAAAAGAAATTGACGGGAAGGCAAGGGTAAAAATTAAATTTCAATAATCAATATTAAATTATAAAATAATTTTAATTATTTGAATTAAAATTAACAAGTTTGAAAATAGTTTTTTATTTAATTCAATTTTTAAATACAGTATACTAAATGGTAAGTAAATGGAGGGATTATTTTCTGAGATCAATTTAAGTGATTAAGGTTTTTGTAGAAAAAATTCATTACTAATTCGGTTGAACTGCTTAACTTATTTTTAATATCTTTCCCAAGTACAGTATTCTTGTATTATTAAAATTTTAATCAACTATTATATATTTATTCATTTATTTTTAACAATAATTTTATGTAATATTTATCTTAAGGCTTTATAAAGCGTTTATCAATTTTATTATTATCTTCTTCCATATCACTTCTTTTAATAATTTTCTTAATAATCTTTAACACACACATCACCCTTGCACTTATATCCACCAGGGCAATTTCCATACTCATCACATGGAGTTGGTGGTTTGGGTGTTGTTGTAGTCTTTGGGCGAGGTGTTGGAAGCACACGTAGGCAATATTTGCCCTTATAACAAGTTAAAAATCGTCGACAGATGTAACAATTTTTATTTTTTTTTGCGGAGTAACAACAAGGTGGACGGGTAGGTTTCTTTGTAGTAGTTGTAAGCACTGGAACGCAAGAACCAAACTTGCAAACGTATCCAGCCGGGCAATCGCCATAATCATCACATGGGGCAAGAGTTGTAGGTCTTGGTCTCGGTGCTATAATAAATATAGATATTAGACTAAGAGTCTTAAGGAGTCTTAAGTAGTAAATAGTCTTAGTATTGAGTAGCCCCGGAACAGAGAAAATAAAAATTTAATCATCCTTAAAATAAATCTTACGTCGTCCAGATGATGATACTAACGCAACCACACACAATTGAATAAAAACCAGTGTTATCAACTAAATTTAGATTAAGGTATTAAAAGATAAGGAGAATTACCTTCATGTTTGGAGTTATTATTATTTAATAGATTAGTAAAGACTGAAAGACTGATTTAATTTAAAAGAATCAAGGGCTTTTATATTCTATTAATCTTTTATATATCCCTTAAATATTTTTCATTTATTTATGTTAAGAAAATAATATTTACGTGGCTTTAGTCTGAAAACTCTTTTATTTCAAAATTGATATCAATGTTATTTCCATTTTCACCTTGTGATGAAATTTTCAAAAAATTTCCAAAAAAACCTACGTGTAGCATCTATAGTCAAAACATTTTTCAATAAACATTTTTCGGGAAAAAATTAAAAAGAGGAAATTTATTCTTAATATTATCATAAACAACATTAAGAATTAAAATTTAAAAAACATAATGTTTGTTTAATGACAAATATTCAAACAAACATTTTATCACCTTGTTTGTTACTAACGTGATAGATAATAATAAAATATATTTAAATTGTTTCCTTTTGTTATTTGTTTTCCTCAAATTTTGAATGAATATGTGGATTAACGTGGCGTTAGATTCGTCTCCAGATAATAATAATAATATTTATACGCACTAGCGTGACGATTTCAGACAAATAAATTTGATGAATTGTAAAAAAAAAAGGTATCAAAATATATAAATTGTAAGACAAAAAATTTTCGTTAAATAAATAATATTTTAAAAAGTGTCATAATGTCTTTTGAGGTGATCGGGGAGGGAGTCAACGAATTGAGATAAATTAAATGTGGCTAGGAGTCTATTAAACTGGTCAGGACATGAATTACGCATATGTTGTGGAATAAATTTATATAACCGAGCGGTTCTCACGAAAAAGGAGTGGAATCGAGCTTTTGTATTACAGGCTATAGGCAATATATTTTTGAACCCCCTTGTGTTTGTTTTACCTATAAAATATGAATTATTGTTTTTAATTGATATGCTCCCACAAATATGTTGATGGAATAATTTAAGATCGGCTTTAATTCGTCTATAAAAGAGAGGTTCAAGATTAAAAAGAGTTAGTAAATCGAGGTAATCTGGAGGTTCGGTTTTCGGGTTAATACGTCTAAAAGTCCAACGAAGGAAATCTTTTTGTATTTTTTCTATTGACTTAATATCCTTATCAAGATGAGGATTAAAAACTTGTGATGAGAACTCTAAGATGGGCCGGACATAAATATTGAATAAATTTATGAGAATTTTTGGATTTTTACTTTTAATAGATTTAAAAATAGAGTAAGAACATCTAAGCGCTTTACGAGTAATTATATTGATATGCTTATCCCATTTGAGGTCATGTGAAAAATATATACCAAGGTCGCGGACTGAGTCCTCCGGGGAGATTTGGGGAATAGCGATATTATTAATAAAATAATTATTTAGCGGGTTTAAATTTCCTAAATGGAGGACTGAACATTTTTCTATGGCAATTTTGAGACCGTTTAGTTGGCAGTATTCAGAAAATTTATCTATAAAAATTTGAAGAGGAAAATCAGTTGAATTCTTAAAAATATTATAAGCCTTGAGGTCATCCGCGAAAAGCTTGAGGGTTATGCCTGGGGTTGCACAAAATTCTGGAAGGTCAGATATAAAAATAATAAATAACAAAGGGCCCAAAATGGATCCCTGCGGGACGCCGCTGGTACAGTATTTTTCCTTTGAAAAGTGATTTGATACCCGTACGGTAAATGTCCTATAAGATAGGTAGTCATTAATCCAAGAGAGGATATTACCCTGTATTCCTATATTGTTAAGCTTAGATATAAGAAGTGAATGAGGAACAGTATCGAAAGCTTTAGCCAGATCGAAATAGATTACATCAATAAGGCATTTATTTTCCAGAGAATAAGTAAAATCATCCATGACTTCAAGTAATTGTGTGGAGACAGAGTGAGATTTACGGAAGCCATGTTGGCAATTTGGTAAGATATTGTTAGCTTCAATGAATGATTGTAATTCGTTTGCGATTATTTTTTCAAGAATTTTTGATGATGAACAGAGAAGAGATATCGGTCGGAAATCTATTGGGTATTTAGGGTTTGACTTCTTTGGAATTGGGTTTATAATAGCCTTTTTCCAAATCGTTGGTATCTTGGAACTGAGGATTGAAAGTGAAAATATGTGAGTAAGAGGAATAACGAGGAGTATCTCTGCATTTATTATAAGAAGATGTTTGGAATACCATCAGGTGATGAATTATTTGAGTTATCAAGTTTTGCCATTGTGTTAAAGACTATTTGTGGATCTATGAAAATAGAATCAATTTTTGTTGTTGGATATTGGTGTGAGAAAGAAAGGAATTGAGAAGAAATATTTTGATCAGAAAATACAGAAGAAAATTGATCGGCTAAAATATCTGATTTAATTTGGTTTGAGAAAATGAATTGATTATTTTGGCCGATCAAAGATGGTATTTTCGAATTTTTAGACTTTATGAAGGAAGAGACGTAATCAAATTTTGTTTTAATATTAAAAAGTTTTTTATTTTCCCTATTTCTTATAAATTTGGAAATTTCAAGTTCAAATTTCTTTGATGTCTCAAGAAATTTCTTTCTAATATGTTCCTTAGTAATACCTTTCCAGAGATTTTTACAATGAAATTTTTAATTAAAATGTTGAATGTTCGTCATTACATTACTGGGATTAAAATTAATATTTTGAACTGATTAACCTTGAAGATAACATTAAAAAGAGTTGACTTGTGAATTCTACAGTATTGAAGCTGAAAAGAAGGTGGTGTAAATTTTAAATCATCAGATTTCGGCCAAATTAATCCATAAAAATATCCTAGAATATCAAAGAACAAATTTTTTATATAGGTATACTGTAATATGTCCAAAATTTCTTGAAATCGAAATCAATGATTTTTCTAAAAACATCGTAAAAGTAAGTAATTTTATGATTTCTAAAGGACAAAAAGTTTTGTCATCTGATTCTATAAGAATCTTAACGAAAATATTACATATCAAATTGATTTTAAATATCAAGAAAAAGATTTTTTTGACTCAAAGATCACTCAATAAAATTTAGAAAAAATTAAAAAATCTTTGAACAAATTTCGAAAAACTAGTTTCGATTGAAATTAAATCAATAATAAAATGTTATACTCAAGTAGTTAATCAAAATCTAGTGTCTGATATTACATGTCAAAGAAAAAAAAATTTCTGATTCAAAGATTTTTTTTCGTTCATGTCAAGATGTCAAAAATTTGCTGAAATTTCAATCCATTGAAATTTTTTAAACTAGATTGGAATCAAATTATTTTATGATAATTAGCTTGCCAAAGTGTTCGGCAAACCTTATCTATAAGAATCTTCTAGAATTTCAAATAAAAATTTTTTTCGTTCATGTCAAAATGAAAAAAATTGCATCAAGTTTCATTCGATTGAAATTTATTGGAATCAAATTATTTTATGATTTTTGAACGGCATAGGGTTATTATTAAAATTAATACTGTTGCCCAAATTAATAAAATAAAGGAGAGAAGGGGAAGAGATAAATAAATCCGGTTATAGGACCCCCTTGGTAAAAGAAAATATATAAGACCCCAAATGTCCTGTGGAGTCTTATAAGCGGAGTTGACTGTGTTTAAATAATAAACTCAATGGACTGGATTTGCCATATATTTACATTTCATTGTGGCTTAGAGTAATTTTTGACAATTTATGGAAACATTTAGTCTTCATTTAAATGATATGAAATATAGATAAATAAATAAAATATAAATAATTTTTATTTATCATGTTTAGAAATAAAAATCAAATTAGCTCTTATTAAATTCCATATAATTTTTTTAATTCTTTAATTTATATTAATTGAGTATCCTGATCGACACAATATGAGGCACATTCACGCTTGCAAATAACCCCGCTGAGACGCATGTGGCAGCCAATGTCGTTCCAATACCCATTAACACTGTCATAAAGTTGTACGCAGTCTTCATTTCCGTATTCTTGAATTTGAAAAAGTAATAATAAAATTTTACTTTTTATTTTTATTTATTTATGAGAGAGCGCTTATTATTCGGAATATTATACAAAATTAATAAATTGGCCATGAGGCTTTTTAATAATTAATATATTTTATTGCCTGTTTTTATGGGTTACATCCTTCCTATATTTTTAATAATATATCCTTCAAAAAATATAAAATTTATCTATAACTATGTTGAACCTCTATCTCGGATGTTCTTTTTTAAAATAAAAATTTTTTCGGTTCTTGGCGAAATTATATGAAGTCTTACTCCTTCGTTTACACTCCTCTATACAAAAGTCTGGGACATTGTATTATATCTAATTTGTATCTTAAAACCCTTGTCTGTTAATAAATGATAGGAGAGATTTATGGGAGACTCCCTCTATGACTCTACATGTTAAAATCTTTCTAACTAATTTCCTGAATACGAACCCCTTCCCCTCGATCCCTTCCCTCGATACTTATAAAATTAATTTGAAGAGAAATCTGTTTTGAATGTTGTCATGAAAACTGAATTTCCCTATAACGAACACCCTCCCCTTGATCCCTTCCCTCGATACTTTTTATATAATTAATTTGAAGAGAAATGTTTTAATTTTTTCATAAAACAGAAAATTTCTCAACTTTTCAAAAAATTTTCTTACGCTCAATTCCATTAGGATTTCCTGTAGCCCAAGGTAGTACTTGCTCATGTGGTCCAATTACGCCAGTATAATTTCCAAAGTCGCATTGAGTTCCATCAGACCAAATACAATAAATATTAGGGTCTCTAGTGCACTGGGCAAGACGTCCAAATTGAACGCGATGCATGCCGATGTAAAAGGAGTGATAAATTTTATTGAAATCTGGACTTGTCTCACCAGGTCTTGATTGACAAATTATTTGATTCTGAATGTTAAAATGGCATGATTAATATTGTGACATTAAGTTACTAACTTAAATAAATTTAATCCCCCCCCCCCAATAGTAAACTCTCACTATAAGAACTCTTCCAGCGAAAAAAAGTATTTAAATAAAAAAAAATTACTTGGCAATCATCCAAAAGCGGTTTAGCAATTGTTCGAACAAATTCATTCTCCTCAGCACTATGTATACTAACGACCTCCGCACATTGGTCACGGCAAATAGCGTTTGCCTATAAACATATAAAGCAAAATTAAAAGCCAAAATCGAAATCATTATCTCCTAATCTTTAATCTCTATTCCTTGTAAGTATACATCAGTTAATCGAAACTTAGATATCCTGGAGGCTATAGCAATGGTTTCGTTCACAGTTAGATAATCAGCTGACTATCGGTGAAAATTTATCATAGATTTGCTTTATCATAGATTTCCCACATTAATTTAGGTGACAATCTGAGCTATCTGGATTTTAATTAGCATTATCATAAGGCTTATCGCTTTTTCTCTTGCTTCCCTCCTCATATCATTTGGGGATAGCCAGGTATCTCTTAAATATAATCAAAATTACTTCAAAGAAATTAATTGATTCCTGAACAAATGCTTTGTAACCATAAACTTTTCCATTAGAATCTGTAAATAATGACCAGTCATCATTACATTCAAACGGCAAACATGGAGTTATGGTTGTTTGAGCTGATAGAATGTTAAATTTTGAAATTAATAGATAAATAGGGAAAGAAATTGAAAAGGTCAAGTAAGCTGATTTCATTTTTAATTATATTTGCTATGTTAGAAAAATTAAAAATTTATTTCTAATCAACCATGAGCCAGCGAATTTTCGTTAAATCGAAAGGTCACGAGTTGAATGTACTTAAAAATATTTAAAAAGATGATATTTTAGAGATAATACGGTATGTTAATGAGAGAAATTTGGTTGTTTAAAGAAGTTACTTTAACGGATTTTTGGATGTAGATTTATAGAATGTGTCTATTTTATTGAAACATAAATATTGAATTAAATAAATTTTAAATAAAATATAAAGCCATTCATGCTTGAAAAAGAGGAGTAAAAAACGTGGAATTTTTTAATAATTTAATAAAATTGTTTGTTTTAATTTTCCGAAGTGATAAAAAATTTTTGCAAAGCTTTTATGAATGAAAGCCGAAAATTGGTAAAGGATCTTTTTTTCAGGCGATTACAATAAATCGAATGGTTCCGGTTCTGGAGGTTCCAAAAATCAAACGGTTCCACGGTTCTGGAGCTCGAACCGGGATAAAACTGTAGACCGAAAATTTCCCTAGACTACTTCCAAGGTGTAGTCAATTTTTTGAACCCAGGGACTGGAGACCATACCAAAAAAATACAAAATCTGTCTGGAACTATTTATTAAATGTTGAATGGAAATCAATTATATTTAAAATAAAATTTTAGCAATATCCAATTTCAAATAAATTTTAAAATTTCATTTAAAAATTTTTGTTTGTTCAGTTTATGCTAGTTTTAACTATAATATATTTTCCTTAAACGTGGATTTATACAAAATGCGTCTAAAGTTTTGAACAGACAATTTTTTCGAAAAATTTTTTCATAGGTCTACTACCATATTTTCTTGAATAAATACCCTGGGTAATTATTGAGCTTGAGGGGATAATTAAACAAGAGAGGGTAATTAATTGAGAGATGGCAATTATTTGAGAAAATAGGAATAAATAAAGCGTAAAATAACAAAAAGTTGTGCTCTCCTAGGCGCGGATTACTGTATCTCAAGAGTTTCAATATTCCACCTAATTCAAATTTAAAAACTTTTTTATTAAAATTAAAAAGAAAATATTGGCCATATAAAATCCATTAAGAGGACCTTCCTTTCCCTCTCCCTACTATTTTTTCATTTCAAAATTATATGCCCTTTATCGCTTTTAGCACTTGACAGATTGATTAGAGCAAAGCATGGGAAAAGTGCTTCTTTTATCGGCAATACAGCCGACAACCAAAACACATTTTAGACGAAACATTCAAAAATATTTTTTAAGAATTATTTTGCCCAGCCTGCCTTATGAAAGCAGAATTTCGTGGTTGCCCTTGTGAAATCGAATTTTATTGTGAAAGCATCCACATTCTTTTTATGTCACAGAGTGCACATGCGCAATCATCCCTCCATCGACTCTCCGCCTTACTATTCCCCTTAAAAGGCAATTTGTCTCCACCGACTGCCTTGTCAGACTGCCATTGTGAAAGCGACAGCCCTTGACTGAACACTCTTTTGAAATCCGATGCCTTTTAAAGAATAAAAAATATTTTTTATTATTAAATTTTCTCGAATAATAAAAATTTTAGAAATGAAGAGAAAATTCTCTCATTCGATTCCTAACTCTATTTCCCTTATTGTCCTACTATTTTTCATAAACGCGTCATGTGGAGCGTCATTTGAAGGATCTACATATTTCAACGCAGCAATGCGAAACCAAGTCAAGGAATTTTTGAAATCAAATTTAGAAGATATAGCAAGCATCGATAGAGATCGTGGAACTTATTCCTATAAGATGGACAATGCTCTTCAACATCTTTTCAATGGACTTACACTCTACAATGATCACTTTCGATTTGGAGGGATTCTTGACTATTGTATTGAAATAGAAGAAGTAATTTTATTAATTAATTTTTTTAATTTTTAGACTACAAGATAGCAGATTTACCTATTTATTCGAATAATTACCCCCTCCAATTAATTACCCCCTCCAGAGATAGAATTACCACCTCGGTAATAGTCGGTTTTGTCGCATTCTTTAATTTTCCCATATATTCCTTTGCAAATCAAAAAGGATCAAAATGGTCAAAAAGGATTATACACGAGAATTTTTAGGCTACAGGATAGTGGAATTACCATATTTACTCGATTAATTTTCCCCTCCAGCGAGAGCTGAAAAAATAATTACCCAGGGTAATTAATCAAGCGAAATAACCCCAAACTTCTTCTATTTAATATATTTTATAGGTTCTAAAGTCGAAAAATGGGATGAGATTAGTACAGATTTAAACACGGAAATGCTGACATATGCCAAAGATTATAAAAATTGCGTGAAGAAAATATATACAAAAATCATATCCGTGGCAGGTATAAATATTATTGGATTATTAGTTATAATTGTCCATGTTACATAAATCTAAAATTTTTACTAATATTTTGAATGCCTCCTCTCAAACTGCAGAAAACCCTTATATTTATAAATAAAAACAAAACTAAGCCATGTTATGACTGTTATAAACTTCAATACCTTCATTCTCAGGGCGTACCATCTGTGAAGGGACTAACTATCTGTCCCGTTAAGTGCAAGCCGGGTGTTATAACCAACACAATTTTGTTAGGTCCCTTATCACTTATTATTACCGCCCTGAGAGTGTCCCTTATCCCTTATCATCCAAGACAGTTGTCTCTAATTTAGAACGCAAATATGAATTCATTTATGCATTCATGCTTACAAAGCCTTTGTTTGTTGCAAATGAATTGTCAAAGCTTATAGAGATTGGAAATAAAGGAAAACATGAACTTCAGTTTCGATTTTTGCTGCTAGCAGCTACCCAAAAGACGGAAGTTTCTGATAGACTTAATTTAAATATATAATAAAATTAAGGAATTACGTTTCATTCATCAGATATTGGATGTTCTCCTTGAAAAGGAGCTTCAGTTCGAAAATTATTTTAACGATTATTACGATAAATCTGCTATCGAATTTCTCAATTATCGCTTCCATTTTGGAACATCAAAGCAAGGAAGCTTTAAATATGAGGTAGAATATTTAAGCAATTTTAAGCCCCTCAACAAAGAAGTTTTTGGGATTGATAGACTTTCATAACCTATATACCGTATTTTCTCAAATAATTATTCATTCCCTAAAACCTACCTCCACAAAAATTCATTAAAAATTCAAAAAATCTATATTATGTTTGAAGCGATATGTCATTTGATAGAGCAAAGCTATATAATGCTTTAAAGAAAGATTGCTTGAGTTAGATTGGGAATGATTATAATGGTATAAATTATGAACATCCACAAAGGGCCCATAGTTTTTGAGTCATTAATTACCCTCTTTAATTGATTTCTATTAATTAACCCCTCTCGATTAATTACCCCATCCAACGAGAGTTTGAAACAAAATTTAATTTTATTCAAGAAAATTAGATATGCTTTTATATATAGGTTTAATATTATAATTATTGATGACTAAAGGCTTAATTTAATGTCTAAATTTGAGATATTCAACAAAGTTCACAAACTAATCTTAAGATTATCTATTGAACTTATAATATGACATATCCATTATTTTCTATTCTACTAATAATTTTTAATATTTTTATTTAGATTCCAAGTGAAATAATAATTAATGATATAAATTGGGTGAAATTCACTAACACAAATGCATGGGAAGAAGCATGTGGGAAAATATTTTTTTCTGAACCTCCAACATTTGGAATGAAAATGTATCAAATAATATCCAATGATGAAATCCACTTATCGTTGCATTATTTGCTTTATCTAGCAGGATGCAGGTGGATTTTTTAATAATAGTTAAACTAAGTTAAGAGTATTTAATGGAGGATCACTTAAAAGAGTTTAACGCCATTATCTTTATGCCGGCCTTTCTTCCTTAAAAATAATAAATTTCTTAAAATAATCACACTTGGAGAATGATTGACACAATAAATTAGCTAAGTTAGATGCTTTTTTATGCGACAAAAATTCCACAGAGCCCTTCACTCCCTCACTACCTTGTGAGTGAAGGGAAGGGAGTGAGGGAGCGAAAATCCCTCACTCCCTTCATATACTTAAAAAATTTTCCAGCCCTTATCCATTTGTATAACTATTATAAATGACTTTATGTTTATTTTAACGGTGGTTATCCTCAAAAGTCGGGTCTTAAAAATTTGCGCCACGGAAAAAATTCTTACAGTACATAGGGTAATAACAACTTAAAGCTTTTAATCTCTAAAAACTTTTTAAAATTAATTAAAATACATTAAAAATTTATAGTATAATAGCAACTGGAAACCATAAACTTCAAGATCACCCCAATATTAAAATATTGAAAGATAATCTTATTTGGGCGGCAATGCTTTCATTTAACGTGAAGAAGATTGAGAAGCGTTTTGAAAAAACAAAAATTTCAAAAAGTTATATAAATGATGTATTTGCAAAAACTAAAGGTCAATTTAATTTGGAAGTTTTAAAACGATGCTTCGAAACTGGTAAACACAAATTTAAGTAAAGAGATTAATAGGTACATAAGAATGGAACAAGTAGAAAATCCCGAATCCACACATTTATATCTGCACCATTTATATCTAATGACACTGTTATCTACACACATCTCACGTTCACGGTAGATCTGTTCCGTGGAACATGGGACATGTTCTGTAGACAGAAAACAGGAACTTTGGTCAACAAGTTATAAAAAATTAGGTTTCGGAACTTTGGCATATTCTCTTCAGAACTTATGCCCAGGTGATCTTGGTTAAATACCCAAGAATCCAAACCCAAGAATCTAAAAAATTAACTAATCCCTTAAATAGTCCCCTCTTTATTAATCACTCCTGAGGATTAGTAAAAATCATCTGAGTAATCTGAGCACTTGTTACTTTTGCTATTCAAGAATATTGTGACGTATACTGTATTCTTTATTATTTTTCAGAAAATAACCAATATTTTACTGATTTTACTCAAATCAACTATCAAGGCCTTCCGGAACATCCTCCGGAATCTTTTAAAATTGATCAGCTCACTAATGGATTTTTATATCGCTTTAATAATTGGGCAGAATTTATTAGCGAAAGATCTTCAAGGTTTGAGCGTTATAAATATATATTTTTATTACCGTAAAAACTTTATTATTATGACATGCCGATTATTTTTCAACCCTCTGTTAATTGAATGAAAAGGCAAACGTAGTTAACCAATAATAACTGATTGAAGTGAATAGGATCTGAATAAGATCAGTTAAAGCACATGCTACAGTTTTTAAGCACATGCTACTCGAAAACAAGCTCAACACACTAGTATTTATTTTAATTTAAAAAATCTAAGACCTTAAATAATGAGTGGAGCTTTATATAAGGGCTGGTAAAGTGATAAAATTAGTTCAAAAATTCAAATTTAATCACTACTAAATAGCTGAATCTTCTCATGGGCATACTGTCGTTGGAGAGCAAGTTGAAGCACCTCAGGAGCATGAGCATAAAACTCAACCCAACAAGCAACGTAATAATAGTAAGCCTTAATTTCTTTATTTGCTGAGTTCTGTCTCTCAAGCTTAGTTATGTTCTTTCAGTTATGTTCTTTCATAACATAATTAACTAATCTTAATAAAAATTAGTAACTTACCAATAAAAAAATTATTCACAAAATTAACTGTATTTAATAATTAAAACTTTTTGAAAATAATACAGTCAACTCCCTTACAATGAACAGTCTCAATCTGAAATTTAATTTTTAATTAATCACACTTCTGGTTCTAGCCCTATAAGTTGTGAAGACTTAAAAGGGGATCAGGCCACTTACAGCGAGCCCACTTTACCGCAAGGTAATAACCATGCCATATATTTATCGAATCTGTTCAAATTCGGTATGATTCAACAGAGCCCGATGAAACAAGTCGAATGATACCAAAATCGGCGAGGCTTGAAAATTCTAAATCTCTGCGGTAAAGTGGAGTGTACCTCTTGAAAGCATCACCATAGGGGTCAAATTCGGCTTATATAACTCCAAACGAGTCAACTGCATAAGGAGCCGTGTATAAGATCTTCACATTTTGTCCTCAATCTTCTCTGTTAAAAAAATTTAAAATTATCGCATAATAAATTATATAAAATTTGATTTATAAAATTTACTCTATAATTCAATTTTTAAGCAAGTGCTATTCGAAAACAAGCTCAACACAATAGTATTTTAAAATTTAAACGTTTTTAATTTTAAAAGTATGTTAAGGGGAGGCATTCTATCTTTAAAATTTTTTCTAAATTTTTCTAAACACCCGCATTATTATTCATAGCTAAAAGATTATACAAATTATTTCTTTATATTCAAAGTTAATCACTTAATTTAGCTGAATCTTCTCATGTGCATACTGTAGTTAGAAAGAAAGTTGTAACACCTCAAACGCATGAGCATAAAACTCAACCCGGAGATCAAAGTAATAAAAGTAAGTCCTAATTTATTTATATGCTATATCACACACATATCTCTTTCTGAGTTCTGTTAGGCCTCTCTTTCTGTTAGGTCTCTCATATCTTTATGAGTTCTGAACATTGATATAATTTCAGTAATGACTTTTCATAGAAATTTTTTACAGAATTAAAATTGTGAAAATTCCTTCTTTAAGAAGAAATTTAATTTCGTTATTCAGTTGAAACTCCTCAAGTTCATAAAGCTATTGAACTTCATGATGAAACAACTGATACTGATTTACGTACATCTCCACTTGACGGGCAAACTCATAAAGGTAAGTCAGATTTTGTATTTAGACTTTATTCACGTTAGATTTTGTTTATATTCCTTAAAAAAATAGGTGAACCTTCTCATGGTCATGCTGGTGTTGAACCTCCATTACTCGATACTGATATGCTTACTCCATTATTAGGGGGAGGTAAAAGAAAGCACTTTAAAGATTCTTTCTTTGATTATTAATTTAATAACTTTATTTAGGCGAATCTTCTCATGAACTTACGGCTGAAGATGATCTTAGTACTCCGCTGCTTGGTAAACAAAATTTTATTTTAAATAGATAATTTTGGGGGAAGGGAAGAAAATTATAATATTATTATAAAATTATTCTTTCTTAAAAACATTTAAAATTATTTCAGATAAAAAACCAAAGGATCCTTCAAAATCGTCTTTAACTTCATACTTTAAGGGCAAACTAAATAAACTTGGTATTGCTAAACGTTCTATTACAAACGTATTTTTGGGAAACCAAAAACGTCTAAAACGTATGGTGGAAAACGGCAGTTCAAGTAAATCAAATCCAAAGGGAGAAAAATTGACAAAAGAAGATTGTGGGATTTGGTTAGCCCCAATGTGGTTTGGGTTCCAACTTATGCTCTTCGTTCTAGGCTGGATGTTGTTGTCAATTCATTATCAGATATATATCTGAAGATTTAAAAACGATTGTTAGAATAGTATTCCTAAATCTTTTTATTTCGAATATGTAGCATTTGAATCCTGTATATTACTTATTTGCTCTAATAGCTACACTGGATAGTTATTTTTCAACATTTTTTAGAAGTGTTAATTATAACATAGGGGGTTATAGATAGGATATACCGTATTTCCTCTATTATAATGGCATGCCATTCTATTTTTCTTAGAACCTGTCCTGTTGTGAGTTTTTTCACGATTCAAAAAGAGGCTGCCATTCTATTAGAGAATGTCATTATAATAGAGAAAATACGGTAGATTTATAGATTATGAGATTATTTTAAATATTTAATTATCACTATTTTTTTAGGGTACTTAATAGAGCATATACGGTGTTTTTATTGAGAACAGATTTTCGTAACAACTAGATATACTTTTATATAATGCAGTCGACTCCCTTTATAGTGCCACCCAAATGGGCCGGTCCGCAGGTTGTATAATATCGAGGATTGGTGTTTATCCATTGCTTTGCTGTAATACTCCGATCTGGATCATTCAGAAGTGGGAACTCATATCCATTCATACATATACCACAAGGCCAGAGTCTACTGTACCTTCAAATTTATTTAACAAAATGTTCAGCAACCCTGATTATTATTTGATTTATATCTTTCACTATATCTATGTAGTTTAATATATTTTTGACATATTAGACATATTTCACTATTTATAGTTTAGAAGAAAGATCCGATATTGTTGACCATCGGATTTATATACTCTTATCAGAACATATTCCATCTTTAAAGATTAAATTTTTAAAACCGTTGATAAAGATTATATTAGTTAAAGTCATACGTAAATATCGAAAAACTTCAACAAGTCTTGTATATAAAAATGCCCTCAATTATTTTTAATATATACAGTATGTCAAATTTTCCATGAAAAATAAATTTATTAAAAATTTTCTAAACTTGAATGGAATCTCCAAATTTATGATATATAGTAGGCCAAAGTTTTCCGCCTACTGATTCTATATGAATTTCCTGAATATCTTTGAAAAAATTTTTTTATATTGTGTAAATGTATCCGTGGAGTCTAAACATATAAATTTTCTGAACTTCGCTTCTAGACGAGTAATTTTGTGATTTATAGAGAAGAAAAACTTTTTCCTCAATGATTCTATAAGAATTCGTAGAATTTCTAAAAAAATTTGTTTCATTAAACAGGGGTACAAAAGTGAAAGTGAAGGTATATTTTTTTTAAAATTGGGGGTAGAAAGTTGTGGTACATCTCATGCCCTTTCTATTCTACCTTTCTCGCTTTTCAAGTAAATCTTCGATGCATTAGGGGAATGAAAGAGTTATGAGAGGAAATAAATGGGAAGAGTTTATAGCCGGATCGGCTTTAATGTAGTTTAGAACAAAATCCGATATTATTAACCCTCGGATCAATTTGCAGGGGTACATTCGCCTGAAGGCTCAGGGAGAAAACAATAGTTTTGAAAATTGTTTCTTTTGAAAATGGATATTTTGAAAAATGGGTATTTTAAAAAATATAATGCTTGAGAAGTCAGAGGAGAGGTAGTAGTGGAGGGGAGGAGAGATTTTGGTGTAAAATTTTGTATAGAATGGACACTCTTAAATTTATACGCTCTTTTTTCCTCTCGCATGAGGCCTCGAGAAATTTTTCAATCGTGGCATATTTATTGACGACGCTTGTGAAGTCAAAGGAGTGGTAAGAGTTGAGGGAGAGAGGCATTCATAAGATGTAAAATTTTCACTTAGAATTTTTCTCTCTTAATTTATACAATATTTTCTTTCCGCTCTCATAGGGCCTCGAGAATTTTTTAATCGTGGAATAGTAATTGACGACGCTTGAGAAGTCAGAGGAGGGGTGGTTGGAGAGGAGAGGCTTTCAAAATTTTCTTTAAATTGGGCATTTTATTAAATTTAGAATTAATTTTCTTATAAATTTCTTTAGACTTTTTAAATTTTCTCTTCTATATAGCCAAAATTTATATTTTTTTAATAATTTTTATCAAAACTTTTAAAAATAAGTGAAGGGTTACGGTTATAAATATATAGGATTATAGGTTATTTTATTAAAACTTTTTCAAATAAAAATTTTTTAGAAATGATATTCACATTGTCTCATTCCTTTACGAACATTCAATACCTTCTCCTTCCCTTACTTTTCATCCCAGTTATATTTTTCAACGTCACCCTATGTGATGATGACCCCAAACCTAAATTCAACGCAGCAATGCGAAACCAGGTAAATGAATTTCTGAAAACAAATTTGGAGGGTCTTAATCCTGACAATGTCAATGATGATGTTCTTCTACATCTTTTCAACGGGCTTTCTCTCTACAATGATCATTTTCGCTTTGGAGGGATTCTGGACTTTTGTATTGAGGAGAAATATGTAAGTTGATTTAGAATTCAATTAATACTTAAAAAGGTGAAAAAGGCGAAACTATGAGGCGTGAAAGATGAAATTTTGCCTAGCCCTGATTTGTTAGAAGTAAATGTCATGCCTTAAAGCCTCGGGATTTATATGAAAACAAGACCACCTTCATTCCCGTTAAGGGATTGACACCAGTTTAATTGTATCTTCAGGGGTTCTATGCCTCTTTCACTAGGACTGGGTCTCCCGAAAAGTTCATTTCTTTTATTTTATCAATCACATCAAGGTTGAAAATAAGTAACTTTAAAATATAATGGATTGTGACCCAATGCCGTATTTACAAATCTAAGAAATTATTAGATAAATATTAAAAATAACTACTAAATCTCCTTTTTCCAAAACTCATTAAAATAAAAAACAATTTTTTGAACAAATTTAAAGGTACAAGGAAAAGATTTTAAATTCAATGAATTTAATTATAATGTAAACTATGAGTTGCTAACATATGCTCGAGAATATATAAATTGCGTGGAGAATATTTATAATGAAAAATTTAAAATTCACAAAGATGCAGCTTACACTGCTGGTATTTTAGTAGATAATTAAAGACCCTCGATTTAATGAACCTCTTGAAATAACGGGCCTTCTCTTGTCCTGACTAAGAAAATGTTTCTCGATTTTTCTCGTCGAACCTTAATTTATAACGATTTTAGCAATGTTGAGTATATTACATTGCCTATAACTTAACGCTCTTTAGTGGAAACATTTTTGAATTCGCTACAGTATCCTCATATAATCTCCAAATTTTCTAACCTTAAAGGATTATAGACATAATTAGGATGATTTTAGGTATTTAGGGTATTTATAAAATTAGTTCCATATTTGGGCCTGAATATAAATATTTATAACCAGCTCCGATAGAGATCAATCACTTAAAGATATATAAAGAGAGGAACCATAACTTTATTAAAACAAAATTTAAGCCAAATATCAATATGAAATCAGCAAACGTGAATTCCTTTTCGCATTCATGCTTACAAAACCTTTGTTTATTGTAACCGAATTGTCAAAGAATCTGAATCAAAATGATCGTAAATTTCTAATTTTACTAGTAGCTGCGACACAAAAAATTGAGGTTTTTAAACTTTTAAATATTATTAATATTTAAGGAATTGCGACTTATTCGACAAATAATGGAAATGCATAATGAAGAATTGCTTAATTTTCATAATTATTTTGATAATGATCACCAAAGTAATGCTTTTCTATTAACTTTTCTAAATGATCGCTTCTATTTCGGAACATCAAAACAAGGAAACTTCCAATATATTGAGGTAAAACTATTTTTAATCTAATGAGGGCAGGCGCACAGACGTTTGCGGACGAACTGGATCCAAAAAAGTTAAAATAATGATTTTCGGGACCTATGGCCACTGGGCCTATTGTTTAAACATTTTCATTGAAGTTTTTATAAAAATTTTATTAAGAATCTAGAAGGGATTGATTTTAATGAAAATTGGCGTAATATTCAACTAAATTTATATGATGAGGAAGAAATGAAAACCCAATGGAATGAAGCATGTGGTACTGCATGGTTTAAGGAAAATCGAGGACTAAATTTGGAAATAATTCAAAAATTGTCCAAAAACGAACCTTTTGCTATGAATTATTTATTTTACATAGCAGGATGCAGGTTTAATTATTTAATTATAAATAATAAAGCTGAGATTATTCAGTAAAATAAAGCTAATTTTTTGAAAATTATTTATTTAAAAAGTTCCTAAGTATAGCCAAATATTGATAATGTCTATCTGCAGGACGATTGGCCTGAGTTCATAGAAATTTTGCTCAACCCGAAACCCGCTTTTGAAAAACCAGATAACCGAAACAGCCGTATCCTATGATTATTCTATTTAAGATTTTTAGAACCTTCTGATTAATTTCCCGACGAATTTCACGACGAAACCACGGACCCTACGAATTAATAATTCTTGCAGAATAATAGCTTTTAATCAGTTTTAGGATTATTTTTAAACTTTTTAATGAAAGGATAGAAAAATAGAAACCTTTCTTCTATTAGAAATCCATCTCTATCACAAACCCATCCAAAACGACCCTTTGAAAATAGGTTTTCAATTAGATCTTTTACCGTAACCTCTATTAATTAGTAATCTCTATTAATTACCCCCTCTCTAATTAAATAAATCTTAGTATAATAGCAATTAGTGATAAGTTACCATATAACCCACATGTGGAAATCAATCTCCGATGGGCGACAATGCTTTCATTTAATGTGAAGAGGATTGAAAATCGTTTTCGATATAATACTGGGAATCAAAAATTTTATATAAGTAGGAAAATTACATCTCGTTTTGGCCAATTTTACATTAATGTTCTTAATCGAAGCTTCGAACTTGGTAAATATTAAAATTGATGTTTAGAATGTTTGGCTTGATTTGTAAAATTTTTTATTATTTTACAGTTACTTCACGATTATTTACTGATTTTGATCAAATCGACTATCAGGCCCTTCCGCAATATCCTGGAGGAAGTTTTAACGTCGTTGGATTTTTACACCAATTTTATAATTGGACGGTATTTATGTGCCCGTTGGGTACTAAAACTACGTAAATATTTTATAAATTATTAAATTTTATCTAAGATGCTTGGGGGTCTCAAGAGTTCAGAATGGCATTTTCGAAAATTCGTATACTGTAGAAACCAGGGACGCACCGACCCGTCCACGAAAATCGGAATTTGCCGACAATTTTCGGGACGGAAATCACGAAAATATTTGGGCAGTGAATTCGCGATTTCCGAAAATCGGGAAAGGGGGCTGGATCGAGCGATATCTCACAGCACATTAACCAGCAAGCGAGTCATTTCAGTGTCAGTAAAAATGTAGACTTTTCTCTTTCTTTCTCTTTATTTCTGAGTTTTTGTCACCGATATTGGTATTTTTTGCAACCTATCTATTTGCCTATTTTAAGATTTTTATAACTAAAAATCAGTTCCATTCAAAAATAATTTGAAAAATAATAAATAACACAAAAATAAAATTCAGTTTTTGCTTGACTTGGAAAACTAAGTTGCATGATATTTTTACTAACTTCTTTAACATAAACAAATATGCAAATGAAGGATATTTACTGGCACATATTTTTAACTTTGCAAATAGCTATGGGGAATTATTTATGAAAAATATTACAGCATTTTTCGGGCAACTTCAAGAATATAAGCCTAATGATTCATACATTAGAGTAACTGAAAGCCAGGAAGAGTTTGCGAAGGACATACTCATGATTTTTGTTAATAACTTAAATAGTGGAAACTTAGATGACATTAAAATTGATCATTATGGTCAATTAATTCCTTATACTCGTCATGGTGGTTATAATCCGATTGAAGATCCAAAGAATAAATTGGATTGTTTTTACGAACTAATGAACAATTCCAGTGTTTTAAAAGGAGGAATTTTTAAACCATTGTTTGTTAAAATTTAAAAATATTTTTTGATTTATTTAAGTAAATTTCATTAAAATTAAATGAAAATTGGTTTTAGTGGAACATCTCGTGAGAGGGAGAGATGGGAGGGCGGGAGGGAACCTCTCATGTTAATGGAGGTAATTGTTTTAGAGAAAAGAGATTCCGTATCTGAGATTCTGTATTCCGTATCTGTACCGACCGATAAAATTTTGAAGTTTATCGGTATTGAACGATTTTCGTTAGTACGATACATTTCAAAATTCTGACATAGTGCTCACTGTATATTTTTTAGAAAAAAGAAAGAATCTCTTATGTTCTCTGAAGAACATAAAAAAGAATGGAGAAAGGCAGAACTTGGAAGAATGGCACTGGCTCTCTATACAATTCAAGGCTTTGCCTATCTGCTACATGTTTCGTGGCCTGTAGCTTTTCAAGTACTCTTTGAAAAGAAATGTTATCATGGAAATGACAACGGAATTTTCTTTTTAGAGGTACACTCAAAATGGACCTTAATTAAAATTTTTAAAACTTACAGGAGGGAAAATTTGAAGGTGAAAATTGGCTAGAATTCGTTTTAAGAGAAAGTAAGATTTCAAAATGCATTCAAAAATTATTTTATTAATGAGTATATACACTAAATTATGAAAAATATGCAAAACTATCCAAATCACCATTTTTCATTTACGCTCTTTTGTGTTCGTTGAAAAATTCATTGGATGGGAGATGGAATGGGACCATCGTGGAAAGGGCCCAGACAAGATCACAACCGACTGTGCCCCCCATCCAACCTATAATGGGTTATTTCTTTTCATTCATAATCTTTCTCAAGTACGGACACAACAGCTCTTTAATTGGAAAATCTTTATTTATTTATTTATGCATTAGAATTTCTTTAAAAAATTTTTTAAGGCCAATCAGAATTTTTAGAAAAACGAGGTGGTATAGATAAATATACACAAGGAGAAGAAATGAGATTATATAATGATAATTGGATAACATATTATTTAGCAAGAAACATGGATGAGTTTGAAAATGTTTTGGCCGAAAAAGTGCCTCCTAGAGATACAGGTTTACATTAAATTTTAATATATTATTTAGAGAATAAATATTATTTTAGCTCATACACCTTTACATCAATATGCGGGTAATTTTAATTTATAAAATTAAGGTTGTTAGAAATTTATCTACTAACTAACATGCCTAATTTATCCATTTAAAGAAATAAGGGTGAAGGGATAGGCCGAAGGAGATCATGGACTAGCTAGGCTAGTATCCAAAGGACTGTTGCTAAAAATGGCTTTTATACTAACAAAAGCACAGCGCCCTATACCGTATTTTCTCAAATAACTACCCTGGGTGATTATTTTTTCAACCTCTCGATGGAGAGGGTAATTATTAGGGAGGGGTCAATTATTAGGGAGGGTAATTAATAGATAAAATACGGTATACTAAAAATCCACAATAATACATTTCTTACTGTAATTACCCTCTTTCTTTATGCTCTCTTTTCCCGTAGTCAATAGTCAACAAGACTAGTTGTAGAACATTTACTTTAAATTAGAGTAGGACAAAACCGAGATTAAGCCGAGATTTTAGTTTTTAATCTCGAAGCTCGCCGAGACTCAGGGTTTTGAACCAAAAAAATTAATTTAATTAATTTCTTAATGCTTGATTTAGGAGAATCATCATATGCTAATGTTGGTCATGATGATAATATAACACCTGTTTTTACACCTCAACATCAAGCTCATATAGGTAAGAAAATTTCTAATTTTAAAATAGAATTCAGTTCAAGTCGAACATTAATATAATTTTGGAACAATTTTTCAACTGAAATCTATTCATATTTGAAGATTAAGTTTCTCTTTAAATGAGATTCAATTGTTTGATTTAGGTACATCTCTATATGGTGAACATTCAATAGTGCCTCAGCATACTCAACAACACGGCGAACCAAGTCATAGAGGTAAATCCATTTATTGGGGTCTTTTTGTTAAGGGGCCATAGATATCTGAGAGATAGAAGTTTCTATTCTAAAAGTTTAAAAAATTTTTACAGTAAGAAAACAAAAGAAAAGATTTGGATTATCAAAGTTCCTTTCTTGCTTTAATCCCAAAACAAAAGAAGATCGTCGTCGTAAACGTTCAGTTGCAAAAATATTTTTGGGGGAAAATAAACGTCAAAAACGTATGTATGATCCTAGTGGATATTATCATGATCCTAGTGGATATAATCCTAGTGGCTCTTATTATGAAACTAGTACATCTGAACATGCTGGTCCTTCAATGACCCCACCACGTTCATCACAATTAACAGTAACTGAGTGTGGACATTGGTTAGCTCCAATTTGGTTTGGATTCAACTTAATGTTGTTCATTCTTGGCTGGATGTTATTGGCAATTCAATATTATCCGATGTTTGCCTGAAGATTGAACGTACTGAGGAAAATTTTTATATTCCTATCTTTTTATTTCGGTTTTCGTCTCATATTAATCAGGGTTGCAAGTAATACTAAAAATTTTAACTCCTTGAACTAAACTCTTGAACTAAATTTTGGGATTTTGAACTGGGCACACCCCCATTTTACCGCAGATTTATTAACTAATTTTTAAATTGTCAAAGTTAACCAACTGAGGAAATTCGGAGGAAATTCGATAAAAATTTAACATAGTTACCGTATTTAGTCAAATAATTACCCTCCCTCAAATAGTTACCCCCTCCCTAATAATTACCCCCTCCAGAGAAAGGTTGAAACAATAATTACCCCCTCACAATTAGGGGTAATTACCCTATCTAATAAACTAAAATAATTACCCCCTCCTAATAATTACCCCCTCCAGCTAGAGGTTGAAAAAATAATTACCCAGGGTAATTACTTGAGTAAATACGGTATGGCCTTGCGGTTATGTTAAATGGACCTGCTCCTTTTGAGCTTGAGAAAATTTGTTTTAATTAGAGCATCTAAGAAGATTTTTACGAGTTTTTATTTCAAAATAGTAAATTTTTAGGTTTATTAACTTTATTGGGATAGAGAAATCAAAATTCATGACTAAAAACATAGAAATCCTAAGTTGCAACCCTGATAAACTTACATTAGTTTTTCTACTTGTTATTTAACTAGTTTAGAAAACCAAATCCGATATTGTTGACCCTCGGATCAATTTGATCTTGTCGGCTTATATTCCCCCGATAAAGATTTTTAAATTATCTTTTGAAATTTTTTATAGTCTAAAATTTTGCAACTTATTCAAAAAAAATCTTTCATTTTTTGTTTAAATGTAAAAATTTTCATGAAATCTCAATATATGAATTTGCCAAGAAATATAAAGAAATGCAAGAAATATAAAGAACAACTAACTAAAAAAACTCAAAATTTTATCATTTTTGGAAATCTAAAAGAATATCTTGTAATACTGTATTATCTAAAAATTTTAAAATAAAAATATAGAATTACGGAATGCCAAGAAATATAAAGAACAAGAAATAATATACAATACCTAATTAAAAATAAAAATATAAAAAATTATTTTTAAATTATCTTTATATTTAGATCTTCGACAGTACGTTTTAACATCCAATTTTAAAAAATTAAAAAAAAATAAAGGAATGAAAATTTCTAAAAAACGACTAGACTATTGACTATCGTATTTTCTCGATTAATTTCCCTCCTTAGATTAATTACACTCCTTAGATTATTTCCCTCCCTCGATTACTAGACTATCCCTCTTTCGATGTATGAGTAAAACATATAAATAGCTTCCTGAGGCTGAGGTTTTGGACATTTATCTTTGAGTGGTTTTGAACCTCCAAAGATATTTTTTAAAAATATTTACCCTGGGTAATTAATCTAGTTAATACTGTAAATTACAAAAAAATTTACTGAAAAAATGATTACCAGATTATTTACGTATTATCTCAGTTAATTACTCCATCCTTCAATTAGTTACCCCTTCACGAGATATTTTGAAAAAATAATTACCCAGGGTAATTAATCGAGAAAATAAGATAAATTAAACAAAAAATCCTCCTCGTTTAATTCACTCGCAAAATTGACAAAACCAAGCCCTATTTTCTTTTTTTTTTCTGGGTTCATTTTGTCAGTAAATATCTCTGCGCATTCTTAAATCTTGGTTCTTAAGCCTTGGTTCTTATTGTTAGGTACTTGTTTCTTAGGTCTTGTTTTCGTGGTTAGTTCTTCTGTGTCTTAGTTCTTATCGACAAACTCTATTATAGTTTGTTTGAGTTTTCTTAGGTCTTGGTTCGGGTCTTGAAAATTTTGTTTTATTTTAAGTCTCCACAGGTTTACATCACCTTAAGTTTTCTGAGAAGAAAATTGTAACTACCTGATTTTTAGCTTCAAGTTCAAGATCGTATAATATAGGATGATTAGGCAATTCAATCTCAAACTCAACTTGGTTGAATTTATTGTCTATTAAACCTCCTCCCTCGTTATCAACATTAATACCTTCAGGGAGGTTTTTAAACTCAAAAATCTTGTTTCTCTCCATTTCCTCTCCAGGTATTAAATATTCTTTATTTTCCTTATTATATTTTAAAAAACACCTGAATATTTTATTTTCTTCAGAATTTTTTCCTTCTCCGTTGGATATGGTCTTTAAATAATGGAAATGTCGTGTATTAAGGTAGTCTTGATTTATTTCGAGTTTAACAACATTTGAACATAGAAAGATGTTAAATAAGGTTGAAAGGAGTAGAAGAATGATTAAATAAAATTTAAACATTTTAATTCACCTATAGACTTTTTAATTTAAATTTTTGGGATAAAATGTCGTGGACTTGATTTTATAAAATTTCAATTACCGATTAATTACCCTGGGTAATTAATTTTTCAGTCTCTACTTTGGTTGATAATTAATCGAGAGCATCTGAGTGAGGGTATCTACTGTTGCAATCTATAGCCAACTCTCGATATAACGAACTGAAGAAGGTCCGTTAAGCTGAAAGTTTTGTTAAACCTAAAAGATCGTTAAATCGGGGATTACTATATCTTTAGACAATGTTTGCAAGTTATTCAATAAAGGTATAAAAATACAATGAAAGTCAGGGAACTTTAATGTATGTTCATTAATGTCTATTTTCCTTAGGCATTAATCAGTGGAAAATAATAATTTATAAATGCTAAATAATTTAAAAAGGAAATTTTTTTAAGAGATGTTTATGAAATATTTTATCAAAATTGCACTTTTATTATAAAGAAAAATGCCGAAAAATTAATAAAAAAATTATGAAAGATGGGAAGGGAGGAAAAGCATTCACTCATGTGCAAACTTGATTTTATAAAAGAGAAAAGTACCGTCTTTGCTTAAATGACTCGTGGAAGATTTTAAATAAACAAATTTTTTTATTACGTTCCACATGAAAGTGGGAGTGAAGAAGTTTGGAGGTGAATACTTGAATTTTCAGAAAATCGCTTTTAGACGAGTAATTTTATGATTTATCATAGGAGAAAAAGTTTTTCTCCTATGATAATATATGAATATATTAGAATATCTATGAAAAAAAAATTTTTTAATTTAGAGGACCGTATTTATTTAAAATTTCCATAAAATCGAAATATGTGATTTTCCAATTTTTTTTATTGTTCGGCCTATTAATCCATAAGATTAAATCCATAAGGCCTACTAAATCCGAGAATATCTACGAAAAAAATTTTTCATGTATACTTTAGTCTATGGAGCGCCACATTTAAGGTTAGACATTTGCAGACAAAGAGTTATTTAAAAAATAAAAATCCGCAATAAAATTTCATTTTTGATACTTTATGATTGACTTTGGGGCCGACATTTGTGTTTAGGTATATTTAATGTTGCTCCATATTGGTTAAGGTATGGGAGTTATTAAGAAGTGATGGGCCGCAAGTGTATTTTCGCCTATTTTTAAATTTATTTCTAATAGAGGAGACCATTTTTATGATAAAATTTTAATTAATATATTTCTTTTGAATAATCTTTTTTTAAATAGATTATCCCACAAGTTTATATAAGTAAAATATAAAAATAAAAAATGAAGAAAATCAAATTTAAAAATGATAAAAATATGTTTAAAATAAATAGTTAATATATACAAATTTTAGAAAACTGGAAGCAGATAGTCCCTCGTGGGAGAAAAAGTTTCCAGTCTGGATGCAACAAAAAATGCCAGAGCTGGAACAAAAAACCCCAGAACTTACAGCTTTCTAAAATAAAATTTAAATAAAAGAAAAATGAAGAAAAAATACAAATGAAAATATGACCGCCAATAATATGGTATACAAAAAGGTTCCAGTCTGTCAGTAACTTAAATCACAGAATTGGGACAAAAACCACCAAAGCTTCCATGTTTCGTAAACTAACAACAGAATAGTTTTAGATGTCTAAAATAAATAAACTCCGAAGAAATTTTTTATAAAATAAGGAAATTAGCTTAAATACAGCCTTATCGCTATATAACAACTCCCTCTATAGGGGGCAATAATGGACCTGGTGAAGAGTTTATTTTAGAGGTTTTCACTATAAGGGAGTATAATCAGAAATCATAGTTCCACTATATAGAAATCTAGTCCCAAAATAGAGGTAGTTTCACTATAAGAAGAGTTCAACTATAGAGGGAGTTCATAAGGAGGTTTACTGAATAAGTTTTTCCATTTTAGAAATCTTAAAATTGATTTGCTAGAGAACTGTCAAGTTCCGTTTGTAACGCTAATCTTGAGTATGGTTGCTACGGGTAAAACTGGAAGAAATTGGCCTTCCTTTTCCAGAGGTAAACGTGGACGGGTAACAACACTAATCTAATTCAATGGTTTTTGGAGTTTTAAACTATGTAACGTTAATTACGGAATATTTTGAGGGCTGGGAAAGTCATTGGGCTATAATTGTTGTAAAAAATATAAGAGGTAATCAACTAATTTAGGGGAAAAAGGTCCCAGATTATCCAAGACTAAAAAACCCTAAACTTATTGTTTTCCTAAAAAGAAAAAATTGAATGAAAATAGTAAAAAAAAATTCCTTCTCAAGTCTGTTTTCATTGTCTAGTGTTCATTTTATTAATTTTCACATATTAGTATGTGATATTTTCTAGGAATCATAGGATACTTAAAACAGACTTTAGAAGTTATAAAGATGTTTTAGTTAGCGTGGAAATTAAACATAGTTGGAAAATGATAAACAGCGATTAACATCCAACTCAAAGCATAATACAAAACTTTCATACAAAACCAAATTATAGCAAACCAGGGACCACAATTTTCTTTTGTCAGTTCAGATGCGTTCATTGGTTGTTTGCCTCTATCTCTCCCCGGTGTACCTATCGGTGTTGATCCACCTCTTGGTGTATGATATGGTGAACGCGTAGGTGTTCTCGATGATGTTCCCCCTCCTTTAGGCGTGTTCATACGTTTCTTTCGAGGACGAATTTCGTTCAGTAATCGATCAACAGATCTCTTTCTGCGTCTACTTCTACGACTACCAAAACAAGTACAACAAGTTTTATCTTCAGAATTATCATCTGAATATTTAGTATTTATTTAAAAGTTCGATTTTAAGATTACCTCTTTCTCCAATTCCACGAGGCGGAATTGGACTAACAGGCATTGTTTCGTGTATCGGAGTTTGTTGAGAATGAGAGGCTCCACCTTGCTCAATATTTGAAGTCATTGAATTAAATAAATCAGACAGAGGATGAAACATTATAGGATCTAAAACATAATTTTATTTGAAAAGATACACGGTATTAAAATGAAAAGACCTTGCAATGGAGGAGGTACTGGACGAACTTCAGGCATATTCTTTACTAATTTTTTATCTAATTCACCGTCATTTAGACCAAAATAAAACCAGAACCAAAGGTCAGTGTGGAAGCTTCGAGTTCCAGTTTCAGAATTCGTTCTCAGAGCTCGTAAAGATCTTTTCTTCTCTTCGTTAATTGTTGAAATGTCTTGGAATTAAATTATTCTAATTATCGGTTTCTCAATAAATGATACTAACCCCCAAAATATAATTTTATTTATAAGTAAATTCCTTAAAAATTTGTTACAAAAATTACATCGTTTTAAAAATACAGTTAGCCAATTAGAACCACTTTCTGTAAACAAATCTTCTCCTTTTGAATTAATAAAATTTATATAGCTATATTTAGTATTATATTTATCATAATAAATTGATTCATTGCATCGCCTTCTCCAAAGTATATGCATGGCTATAGGCCATGCAACATGCAACAAATGAGCAAAACCATGAAGTGCGTATAGTGTTAATGATATTTGAGCCAGTCTCTCATTTCTTTCTTTTTTTGGATCTCTGAAATTTATGATTTATGAGGTATTGATTACTAATAAGTATATATGTCGGCATCCAAATTGGATTTTTTCTCAGAAAACCCCATTTTTCTCGGTTTTCATGGTTGGCTTACATTTCAAAAATTTCAGGAAAACCACCATAACCATGATACCACCATAACCATGATGCTGGTTATTCTGGGACCATTCGTAGGCCTATACATATAAATTTTGGAAAGTTATGGTGGTTTTCCTGAAATTTTTGAAAAGCGGCTATAACTTTTCAAAATTTATATGTATAGGCCTAAGAATGGTCAAAGAATAACCGGCCCTAGGTCCCGAACACGATAAGTTATCATTTAAAGGTAAGACAACCCTGAAAATAAGGAAAAATTGGATTTTTCTAAGAAAAAATCCAATTTGGACGCCGACATATATATTCTTAGCAAACGGTGAATGACTGCTAAAATCGGTTGCTAAAATTCAGGAAGGAAATTTGCGGACAAACATTGCGGACATAAATCTTTTATTTAGATTGGTTTATAAGGTAGAAAAATTTTAAACAATAGGTTAAAGTTATTATCCGATAACTAGAGGCTGTAGGTCCCAAAAATCAGTAAGGTAATTTTCAGGATCCAGTTAGTTCGTTGTGCGCTGTATAACTTTGTTGTTGTTCAATTACACCAAAAAATATTGGAATTTGTTTTTGTTGTGTCCGCACTTGCAGAAAGAATATGAATGAATAAAAATAACCCATCATCGGGTTAGATGGAAGCACAGTCGGTTGTGCTCTGGTCTGGGTCCCTTTCCACGATGGTTCTATTCCATCTCCCATCCAATGAATTTTTCCGCAGCATGAATATTACAGTTTTAGCCGGTGTTACGGTACATTTTATGGTTAAATTTATTTTAATTATGTAGTAAAAACGGAGTTAACCTTTTAATCGCCCATTTCATTTCATCATCCATTAAAGAACGAAATCTTTCCAAAATATTATCATCTATATTTAATGGATCTTTTGGTTCTGGCCCATGATCTGCATTATTTAAAGTCCTCAAAGTAATATTAGGACCTTGTTGTGCAAAATCCCAAACAAGATATGTCAAATTAAAAAGATCAAAAAAATTTTGTGTTTCAAAAAATTTTTTTAGAAATTTTTTGACAATATTGCGAAATGTTTCTCCTTGAGATATTGCGAGGTGAAAAAAGTAGAAAACAAATTGATTTGGTAATAAATGACTTCCTTTAAATATATGTAAAATAGTACTAAAAGGCTGTTGTAATTCTCTTGTTTCCCAAATAAAGTTGACCCTATAATTAGTAATTTGCTTTAAAATAAAAAATAATTTGCTCTAAGGTTTGAAATTTGTTTCACTTTTATACCTATATTAACTTAATAATGTGAAACTCGATATTTGAAAGTATCCTTTATAGTATAAAAGGTTTTTAACTCCTCCAATATTTAGTTGCGAGAGAGCTGACTAAGTGGGAAATGCTGAAGAATGGAGGTAAGTCTTCATTTTCGAAGGACTTCTCAGTTGGAGGGGGAGAGGAGGGGAAGGGAGGGGAGAGGGGTCTGGGGAGAGATGAGTGGGGAATGAGGGGAAGTCTAACCTTTATTAAATCTGACTCCCCATAGAGAGTAAGTCTATAAAGGACCTGTAAATCCAAACCTACTTTTCTGATTCTCCACTTTTAGCATAAATCCATTCATAAACGTTATCAATAATTCCATTTATTTTGAACGCTCCGCCAACATGAGTGGGTAATGCATAAAAATCAATTTGTTCAAAGTTTGTAAAATACATATTTTGACCTAAAACAATTGTTAAATAGTATATAATTAAAAATATTTTTAATTATATAATGAAAGCTAAGTTTATTTATTCTTTTATTTTATAACCCTTGTCATAAAAGTACCTAAATTTCGAACTTTTTCATTAATATTAGCTGTCGAAACTAAAAAATTATCGAAATGCGAAAACGAACATTTTCGAAAAAATTCGAAAATCGAAAGAAAGACAGAAAAGCTACATTCGAAAATCGAAATTTCGGCGCAGCTATAATCGATGGTAAATAAACTGTAAATTTTATAGAAATATCTTAACAAACTATAGAAAAAATATTTTAAAAATTAATGGGAAAAGATACCAATTTCAAAAATTCTTAAAAGAACATTTTTGAAATTTTCTTCAATTGATGACGATATAATAGTATTTGCAATTTTCTTTTACTATATGACAATTGATCGTCACTAGAATGTAATTCTACTTGGAAAAACATAATCGTTGCGTACAGTAATTCTTGTGAGGCAATTTTTTTATAATTTGGATCTATAGAAGTTTGAATATTGCGCTCAATAATTGAAATACTTAAGTAAGGTATTAAAATAATTATATTATCTCTAAGATAAAATTACAGTGTTATTGTTTTTATCTATTTTACCCCATTTCTAAAATTTTAATCTACCGTATTTTCTCAAATAACTACCCTGGGTAATTATTTTTTCAACCTCTCTCGGGAGGGAGTAATTATTACAGAGGGGGTAACTATTTGAGGGAGGGAATTAATAGAGAAAATACGGTAATTCACTCAATCATTTAAATAATTCTCCCCTTATACCATATTCGGATTGTTCCCCCTACTATTTGAATATTCATTCGAAATAAAAACTTCTATTTCGAACAGCTCAGTTACGGATTTCATTTAACCCTACTTTATATGTTCGATGAAAAGAATATATTTTAAATATAAGCTCAGAAATATTGAAAGTCTGAAAATAATATTTAGCTAAAGTTTACCCTAGGGAAGGAATCGAACCAGAAACTAGAGTGCGGAACAGGACAGGATCCTGCACAGGATCTTGCAGGATCCTGTCCTGTAATCCTGTTATTTTGACGTGTAACAGGATTTACAGGATTAATCCTGCAGGATCCTGTCCTGTTCGATTTTTAAACTCCAATCCTGTTACAGGATCCTGCAAATGCGATTTTACCGCACTCTACCAGAAACCGCAAATTATAGATCTTAGGCGGTTTTGCACCAGCAAATTTTATTTACTTTTTAAAAATGTATAAATTCGCTTAAACCTGCAATATGTTTTAAAGATCAGGTATTCATAAGCCCTCTCTTTTTTAACTGAAAGTATAGCGTAATCGTCTGTTGTTAAGCTTACATCAACACAAAAGTTATCCCATTTCTCATAATCGGTAAATATTAGTGATGCTTCGTCAGAAATGTCAGCTCCCTAGATTATTTTTCAAAATCGGTGAATGAAAATTACAAATTTTAGGTTTTTACATCTTGTTAGAGCCTAAATGCCTATTTTTTCTTTTAAGTACTTTTACTTCTCTAGTTAAAATATCTTAGAATAGATCACATTTATGATAGATTATGATTCGAATTTTCAAAAAGCATCGAAAAGACCGATCTATTAAAAAAGACCGATCTATTAAAAAGACCGATCTATTAAAAAAAGACCGATCTATTAAAACAAAAAACTGACAATTCCCCGGTTCCTTTCCAGAGCGGTTCCTATGTACGGTTCCACAATTTTTTTCTTTGGACCGTAAGCACTTAGAATACAAATACTCTCGCTTATATGATTATTACAAAATTCTTAAATTAAAAGCTTACTAACTTCATTTATCTTTGCTTCATTTCCTATAAAAAAGTTATGAAGAAAGTTTTTTGTATAAGCATCGTGAATAAAATTTTCAAATTCAAGATATTTTCCTCCATTGAGCATATAAACTAATTGGCGAATAAGACGAAAATCCTAATTTTTAATTATAAATATTAATCATTTCCATGAAAATTTGGAAACAAGCAAAATCGCAAAAATATACTAGTCTTAATAAGTGATAAAAGGTGATAACTAGGGACGGGATTTATATGATGTAAAACCTTAAAATATGTTACATATAATCTATTTTACTATGTGCCTATAAGTAAAATTCGAAAATGAACTATTAATCGAGCTTTTCTCTCCAATTCTTTTTTTTTAAAAATCCGGTCCCAAATGATAACCTACAAGAACCATAAATCCATTCCCTATATTTAAACATCATAAATTGTGTATCTAAACAATACAGTGGTAAATACATCATTACCTCAACGCTTTGAGTAGCAATCACTTGAAGAAAAAATTTGGACCATACATTATAGTACCGTCCTTTAATTTCTTGATGATTTTTATAATAATAGAATTTCATAATTTCAGTAGAAATGTATAATTGTTCTGTGAGTAAAAATGCTCTCATAAAATTCTTAAAGATGCCAGTTTCCACTGAAATTTTAAATTATTTATGAAGAGACTTGTTAGGTATAGTATAAAAGCGTTAGCTTTTAGACGTTTGGAACCTAGTCTTAATCTACAACCAACTACAACAACAAACTAACCTACAACCAAACAACATATTCTCCAACAACACAGTCTTATTCCTATTGTACGCTTACTATTGTATTTCTACACTGTAATAAAGCACAGTTGTTAGTTAACCTTAGTAGTCTACAAATTATCTGTTACGTAAATACGTAACAAAACTAATGGAATTAATAGAAAAAGTATGATGAGGTACAAGGTTTAGGTACAAGGTTTACTTTTTTCATTGTTGACAGTGCACCGTAATTGTGGTCCTTGGAAACATGAGAAAATTTTAAGAGATTATTCAAAATTTTGATGAATGGGACAACGTTGGAAAAAGACATAAGAAGAGGGTATTTTCGACACGGTTTTTCGTATTTTCGATACGAATTTCTTCAATTTCAATTAGTGATAAATGAGAGAGATAAGAGGGATTTTTAACACCTGAAGCTTCTATTGGTTTGAAACAAAGTTCATATATTTGGTTAACGCATCCTACATAATCTCTAGCATTCTCTAACATCTCGTAATTTGTATTTAAATGAAAATCCTCTTGTGTTTGTTTTTGTAACTGAAAGTTGTTTTTAATTTTTTTCATGTTTGAATTTAAATTTTTGTTCAAATTTTAGTTCTAGATTTGGTCCTTTCCCCTGCTTTTTAAACGTATAGCAATGTCAATGGAAAATATTTATTTTGTAAGGCCGGCTAATTTTCCCCGCAGTCTATTTATAAAGCAAAAATGAAAGATTGATTGTGGGATGTTTAAAAGGATAAAACCGCTATAAATTAAAATTCTTTTCTGGGATGGTACTTCTCAGAAATCTTGTCCAAGAGTCCATTTCTTTAAACCCTCTAAAATACTTACCATTCCGATTTCACTACAATAGTCAAGAATACCACCAAAACGATAATGATCGTTAAAAAGTGAAAGTCCTTGAAACAAATGATGTAGGTCTTCAATATTCAATTTTTTAAACCCGTATCTTCCAGCACGTCGATTGTAGCCTGTCGTCAGATTATCCAACAAAAAATTCTCGACTTGTAATCGAAGCGCTTTGTTGATATGATGAACATATTCACATGAAGCATTTTTGAGGGTAATTATTAAAATGATAATTAATGGGAGAAAATGCTTCATTTTGGAGGAAAGAGGAATTGTTTCAAAAACGCGGACTTTTGGCCGAATTCTATAAAATTAAAGTATTTCCTGAAATAAAGCCCCCTGGGCTCTATTTTTCAAATACTTTCAATGGCAAGACTCATATTCAATGTGGGGCTCTATTTCAGGAAAGCGGTAATTATACAGTTAAAACTAAAAACTATATTTTATTTAACATTTGACTAACATTTGAGTCTATTACAGTAAACATATAAGCTCCTATTCATTTTAGAGGGGATAGTTTTATTAAGGCTATTAATAAACGATAAATTTGTTACATGTAAAATGAATGTATAAGCATGTAAATAAATGTATATATTTTTTTTTTAATTTTTAGGGGAGGGACATTTGCGAGGAGATTTTTTTTGAGTGGAGGGGCAGTGAGGAGGCAGTATGTGTATAGAGAGTGTGTAGTTAGAGAGTAAAAGGAGTTAATTTCTTACGTGTATTCTATTTTACATTTTATTTTAAAAATTTCCGCTCGCTTAGAATTTTCTCGGGCAAGCATTTACAGCGGATGGCAATAATTATGGCCACAGCTATACTGGGAAGATTGATTGGCAATATGGGCAAGAATATTGATTGGAGAAAATTTTTTAAAATTTTATTAAATTAAATTAATTTATTTTAAATATGTATTTTTTACTGATTACCGTAAACTGCTTAAAAAGGGGGTGAATGAGTTTGGAGTTGAACAGGTTTGAATATTCTGGAAGGGCTTTTCCCTCTCTTTTGATAAGAGTTGCATTAAAAGGTTAAGTTTTTAGAGGAGAAAAAAAACTTTTTTCCTCTAAATTCTATCATAATTAAATAAAGCATCTGGAAGTAACAAAATATAATAAACTTCGGTAGTTGGTCTTTGTGGGGACGTGGAGGCCAAATAGAGTAAACGGGGAATTGATTCAAAACGGAGGGGGGAGGAGAGGGTAATTAAAGGGGACGGCCAATAAAAATGGGGTTTTCTTAAGTAAGAATAGGAATTTATTTTTATTAAAGTCGAAGTTTAACTGATAAATTCTTAAATAAAAAATATATAGCATAAGGCTTATTGTTTTAAATTAAATAAGTTTATTAAATTAAAAATATATATAGAAATATATATAAAGTAATTTAACATTTGACTAGCTTTACACTATTTATTCATTTTAGAGAAGGATAATTTTATTAAAGAAATGTATATGTCTAACGAATGAATGTACATATATATGTTTAAAAAATTTTAAGGGAGGACCTATGCGAAGGAATATTGAGGGGGATTTATGTAGAGAGTGTGTATGTTGGAGAGTAAAAGGAATAATTTTTCTTGCTGGATTCTATTTTATTTGCCAACGCCCATAATGGAATAGGCAAGGCTATATAGGGAATGGCATGAATTGATTGGCAATAATCGAGGGAGGAATTGAGGAGGCTAGAATTTTAAAAATTGATTGCGAAATTTTTAAATTTTACAAAACATGACTCCAAACGTTTTTATTAACGATTACTGTAAATCGTTTAAAAAGGGAGTGAACAAGTGGAGAGCAAATAATATCGAAGGTAACCCTAAAATGTACACACCAACCTACAGTAAAACTTTTTTGTGTATATAAAGTCAATCTTTGGTTTTTATATGATTCGACATATTTTGACGAGTGCTGTCGAATGTTACCAAAATTGATGAGATTCGACTTCAATAAAGAAAGTTATATTTCTGCAGTAGGTTGAGCTCGCGATAGATTGGCCTGCTCCCCATTTTAAGAGTTAAAATTTCAATAGAGAAAAGCTATGAAAGAATCCTCAATTTTGAGTATTTTATAGTCTTCTGAATTTAAAGAAAATATTAGTCTATTTTTATTTTATGCCACAAAATAAGAAAAAATTTCCAACACCTAAAGCCAATGAAGGCCCGCATTTGTGTGGAATTTTCCATATTTTTGACCTCTTCTTCGCATTTTTCCGCATTTTTATGGATTCGCGCCGGATTTTGGACTTTTGTAAACCCTGCCGAAGTTCATTTTAGAGGAGGATAAATATTTAAATAATTGAATAATAATTTTATTAAATTAACATTATTCAAATGAATGTATAATGAATTTGGATGTAGAAAAATTTTAATTGAGGCAGCATGTTTTTTTGGCAGCATGTTTTGAGTGTTTTATAATTTTGAGAATGTGAGTGAGTTAGAGAGTAAAGAAATAAAAAAAATTTTCCGGGCAAGGCTATATAGTGAATGGCATGAATTGATTGACAAAAATTTATAAATGTGGGGAAAATTGATTTGCAGTAATTTAAAAAAATTTTTTTAAATTTTTAAATTTTATTAAACAGCACTCAAACAAATGTTTTTACCGGTTACCGTAAACAAAATAAATAAAGTTTTGATAATTTAAGGGTTAAAGTGAAAACAAACTCATTATTATTTTTTGATTTCTATTCAAAATTTTAAGCATTAAGGTTCTTAAATTAATGACAGCAATAACGAGGAAATTATTTAAACATTTATTGAAGTATATGTTTCGCCTTCTCAAAACCACCGTACCGTATATGTGAAATAATTACCCTGGGTAATTATTTTTTCAACCTCTTGTTTGAGGGGATAATTATTAGGGATTTGATAATTATTTGAGATTATTTTAGATAGGGTAATTACCCCTATTTTTGAGGGGGTAATTATTTTTTCAACTCCTTTCTGGAGGGGGTAATTATTTGCGAGAGGGTAATTATTTTAGCATATACGGTAATATTGGATTTTAGCTATTTTTCTGATAATTATAAATAGTCAATGGCATATAATTTTAAATAATTAAATTAGTTTAAAATGCCGGAAATATGGGATTTTATTTTACGAATTTTTTGCGATAATTTTGTTTTTCAGGCATATGTTCATTGACATATATTTATTTTAATATTTTATTTTCTCAGTTTTACATAATTCCTTTGTCTGTACACATCATTTTTTTTATCAAACCTTAAAGTAAATTTTAGCAACTTTCATTTAAGATTTATCTTTATTTTGAAGGGTTAACTAAAATGACGGGGATCAAAGGTAGATGGAGCTGGTTATGACTAGAGCCCGAATTTTTATTGAAATAAATCGCAGAATATGCCATAAAATATTGAAATAAATTTGCAAAATATTGGCAAAAAGTGTAAAAAACGGCAAAATAATGAAAAATAACTTTGTTCAAAATCATAATAACTTAAAACGAATAGCATTTTTGGGTTCTCTTGACAATTAAATGCAGGAAAAAAATATTTATTTCAATACGAATCCGAGCTCTAATGATGACTTCTTCCCTTATTTACTCAAAACTCGAAATTTCCGGACCGAAAAATGCACAGATTGAATTTAATGTTGGTACTTCTAGGTTACGGTATGTGACAGTTACAAAAGTGATGGACAGCTAGTGTTTTGTCGCCTATTTTTAAATGATATTCCAATAGAGGAGACCATTTTTATGATAAAATTTTACTTAATATATTTCCTTTGAATGATCTTTTTTTAAATAGTTTATCCCACAAGTTTAAAAAATATAAAAATAAAATACAATGAAGAAAATTAAATTTAGCATTTAGCTAAAATATTTCTGAAATAAATAGTTAATATATACAAATTTTAAAAAACTGGAAGCAGATAGGCCCTCGGGGAGAGAAAAAAAGTTTCCAGTCTGGCTGCAACAAAAAATGCCAAACCTGGAACAAAAAAAAACCCCAGAACTTCCAGCTTTCTAAAATAAAGGCTCACGAGACTTTCGATCAGGATTACCATATGAAAACTGGTGAAAATACGAGAAATAAAATTATTTTTGAAAATTTTTGTTCATTTTTGAGTATTTTTGGTGTTTGGAAATCGGCCACACTGTTTTCAAAGGTTTATAAATGTTTTAGTTTAAATAAAATAATCTATGGAAGCCAAAGAAAATTATTACATAATGAATGAATTCAGTTTTAATACACTATCTCTATTTAAGTTTTGAGGAGATTTAGGTATTAAACGAATCTATAAAAAACTAAGGATTTCGAAAAAATATTGACTCGATAATTTATTTTTGTTAAAAAATTTAATAGAGATTTGACTAAACTAAAGCAAAATATTCAAATCAGTTATCTTACGCAAGCTAATGAGGGAAATAATGCATTGCCAACATCATCCACCCCATAGCAAAAATAAAAATTTTCATTCCAAACCAAAATATGGCAAACCAAGATCCACAATTTTTAGCTTTGAATTGTGTTTGTGGTGAAGCGGGTGAATTGTGTGAAGGACTGGGTGATGTATTGTGAGAATATGAAGGGCCGGGTGATGTATTGTGAGGACGAAATGCACGTTTTGAGCGAGCATTAACTTCTTTTAAGAAATAATTAACTGAGCGTTTTTTCCGAGAAATTGTACAGCATTTGGGACCGCATTCAGGTTCCGAATTGTGATCTGAAACATGCATTTGAATTAGTCAATTTAATACTAAATTCTATAAAATTTATGTAATGTTTTTTGAATTAAGAACACTCGAAACACTAGAAAATAAGTTAACATTTGAGTTTAGTAAGTCTTTTGTCACCTATTTGCATCTAAAATTTGATGCAACATATTTTTCAACTTATTTAAAACTTTATGAAAATTTAAGGCAAAATTTGTTAATTTTTCTAATTTTGGGATTTTGAAAATTTTTTATAGGTAAATAATTACTCGTTAATTTATATTTTTATAAAAAATCAAAGTTTATAAATTATAAACCTATATTACCTTCTGGAGCCGTAGTTGGAGGAATAATAGTTGGATTATACGGGTAGTGAGATGCTTGAGTTGCTGATGAGGATTCACCGTGCTCAAACATTGGATTAAACTCAAAAATAACATCTCTTGTAATGCCGGCTATTGGTAGATGAAACAAAACTTAAATATAAAAATAACTAATACCCGTTTATTAAAAGAAGTTGCAAATTATTTATTAGACTCCTCTCACGTAGCGTTAGTAAATCTGTTTCTTTAGTACATTCGATCAATTTTTTAGTTTACCAATTTCAACTGGATCTTGTAGGGTTAAGCGGTAATCGATCACGACCAAAAACGATATCGGGATTTGAAAATAGTGCTACGATCGCGATACAGGCTCGGTATCGTTTTCGGGATGGAACTGTATCGGATACCGGCTCGATATCGGGATGTTAACCTATTTATCCCGATACAGGCTCGGTAACGGGACCGGCAAAAAGCGGTATCGATTTCAGTAAAATCGGTATTGGGATTCAGAAATGACGGGATTTTAACGCCGATATCGGCGTTAAAATCCCGATACCGTTAACCCTAGTATTTTGTTCAATGCTGATATTATTATCGGGTGGAAAATTATTATTTGTTTTAAATATATCTACCCAATATTTTTTTATGGTGTAATTAAATAAACCACAAAGGCTTTTAGGCACTTACATGTGGAGGGGGAGTGTTAAGGATTTACATATACTTGTTAGTAGATGTGTCAATACCTTTGCCGGTTCGGGATTTACAAGCAAGCTAGACCCAATCGCCTCCCCACTCAGGGCGTGCCACCTGTGTAAATGCTATACAGGGACTACACTAAACCGGCCACCAGCTGCCGTCAGGCATCGAACCTGAGTCTACCGAAAAGTGCAAGTCGGGTGTGTTCCACGGCAGTGGTATATCTAAAAAGTTTGTATATCTACCCAAAATTTATATGAAAAGGCTAACGAATGATCATTTTTTACTTATGTTACTTTATCAATTAAATTATATAATTTTTTTAATATTGACCATGTTCCAAAGTTGCTAACGTATTAGTTTCTAACTCCATTTTAGGGGTTTTTTCTTCTCCATTATTTCTGCCAAAATAAAACCAAAACCACAAATCTGTGTAATGGATATATATGGATTCCAATGTCCTATTTCCACGATTCCGGTTAAATATCCTATTGATTTTTTTCACATTGATTTTAAACGTTTCTTTATCTTAAAATTAAAATATAATAATATTATAATATAAAATTAGTCTTGATCGATCGTGTTGTAAAAATGAGTGAAGGGCGAGTACGGCATGGAATTAAATACTATATTATAAAATAACAAAAACGTGCTTTCTGATATTTTATAAATATAAAAGTGTGGAGATAGCTAGAGAAATAATTTTTGTTTAATATTTTGAAGCCGATGCTATCTATTTAAAAATACATTCTCCAATTACAGTAAACTACGGTTTAGTGCTTTTGGACCTTCGGATATTTGGCCTAATATTGAGGAAGGTATGTCGAGTGTAAATGGCTCAGTTTATAACCAGTGCTTATAACCTGTGCTAGGTAGTTAATAACCAGTGCTGGGTTATAAATGTTATCTGTGGGCTAAAAAATCTCAAAAATTTGGCTCTTGTCCAGTTTATGCGTCCCATGAAGA
>ABLG01000355.1:0-151973 GCA_000172435.1 Meloidogyne hapla
AGACATTATTCCCTAAATTATTCCAATTAATATATGAAATCAACTCGTTTTGTCTTGAAAATTCTCTTAGGATACATATGTAAAATGGCAAATTTATATAATAATAATGTTACGTTTCGTAGATTTTGATTTTAGCACGCATTGATTTTGGTAGCCATAAGCTTTCGCAGGTTTAGATTTTAGCACGCATTGATTTTGGTAGCCATAAGCTTTCGTAGGTTTTGATTTTAGCACGCATTGATTTTGTTAGCCATAAGCTTTCGTAGCTTTTGATTTTAGCACGCATTGATTTTGGCACGCATAGGCTTTCGTATGCTTTGATTTTAGTATGCATTGATTTCGGCATGCATCGGTTTTGGTAGGCATTAATTTGGCAGGCATCGGTGTTGTTAGGCGTTGATTTTAGCAAGCGTCGGTTCTGGTCGGCATTGATTTTAGCAGCCTTCGGTTTTGGTAGGCATTGATTTCGCAATCGTCTGTTTGTTAAGCATTGATTTGGCAGTTGTTGGTTTTTGGTAGGTATTGATTTGGCAGACGTTGGTTTTTGGTAGGTATTGATTTTAGATTAAAGAAGGGTTCAATTAAGTTAGGATATATATAACGTCTGTAATTAGAATATGCCAAAAAAACTTCAATATGCACAAGAACTAAAGGAAATATGCAAAGATAACTTTGTCGAGAAATTTGCCGAGAGATTTAAGACTTTTTATTCGAAAGATATATTGATGTATTATAGATCATTCAAGTTAGCATTGTTAGAAGTACAAATATTCTACAGATGAACTTTCCATCTTAAGTTTATACAAAGCTGCTTAGTTAGAATTTTTGCGAACATAGGCAAAAATATATTTGGCGCAAGAATACAAAATCTTTGATTTGAAAGATATAAGAACTAAAGGAAATATGCAAAGATAACGGCATGCATGCATTATCGCGAAAATGTGCAAATAGCTTTGTCGCAGAAATTAAAAAATATTTTATTCGAGTGAATTTTTGACCCAACTTCCCCAGCCTCCCCCCAGACTACCATGACAAGTAAATAAATAAACAAATAAAAAAATAACAAATATAAAAATGAAAAACTTTACAACTGCCTCACCATTCAGCAGAGTGAATAGCGCATCGTAATTAACATGGCATCCATCACTGTACCACCATCCACTTGCTGCATCTCCACAAGTTGGCCTCCATTTTCTGCACCTCCGCAAGCTGGCCACCAGTTGCTTCATTTCCTCAAGTTGTCCACCAGATGCTGCATCTTCAAAAAGGTTGAGCAAAATAAGCTTCCTCCTCAATATCCATTGGAACATATTGACCCTTTAAAAATTTATTTCTTAATTATAAAGGGAATTTAGAAAAAACCTGATGAGCATCAGCAATCACTGTGGTGTTGAGATCCTACAAACAGGAAAGGGAATTTGGTGGTTGACAGTTGATACCGCCCTGAATTGAGAGGAAATTTAAAAAAAAAGTTTGAAGGATAGGGCCTGTGAGAAACTCCTTTTAAAAGAAAATTCATTAAAAACCTCTTCCCCAAAATAATCTAAAATCAAACCTTAAAATCTGCCGGACACCAATCCACAAACTAATAGAGTTGGTCTTGATGGCGGCAATTGCTTGGTTGACATACTTCGGAACAAAGTCTCCTATAAATTGAAAAGATTATCAGTCTAATTAATTGAAAATAAACCTCGGAAAAGCAAACAAATAGACGCAAGATCCTCCAATGCCGAAGATCCTCGCGAGCCTCCTTCCCAGTGATCAATTGCTCTGGATGGAAGAGTTGTTTGCACGTCCCAGTGCGTATCTCATCTTTAAAGTTGATAGATTAAACGAAATAAAGCGTCAAAAACCTATAACAGTCGGCTCCAGCTTGACTTCTTTCCATAGTCAACCGAAAGACGCTCCATCACAAGAGAAGTGAAGCCAGAACCATTCACCACCAAAAGAATGGAAGATCAGAAAACATTGAAGTCCCTGGCAGTTATCAGCGATGCGACGAATGCGGTCCAAAACTGGGTCGATGATTTCCTTTCCAACAATATAATGTCACGAGCATAGTTGTTGGCTGCATCCTCTTTCCCAGTGATCAATTGCTCTGGATGGAAGAACTGTTTGTATGACCCAGTGCGAATCTCATCTTTAAAGTTGAAAGAGTAAAAGAAACAAAAAGTCAAAAGAAACCCTATAACAGTCAGCTCCAAATCAACCTTCAATGCATGAGAAAAGCCGTCCATTTCCAGTCTCAGAGAAGAAAACCGAGATTGCTTGATTGACATCAACGATTCCTCCTATAAAAAATAAAAATTATAAAGTCTAATGAGCTTAAAAAACCTCGGAAAGGCAAAGAAATAGCCGCAAGATCCTCCAATGCCGAAGATCCTCACGAGCCTCAGAAAATTCTCCTTCTTCCATCCACAAAATGAATTGAACGGTTTGTCTTAATGGTAGCAATTGCTTGATTGACATCTTAGGATGGAAGAGTTGTTTGCACGTCCCAGTGCGTATCTCACCTTTAAAGTTGATAATTTAAACGAAATAAAGCGTCAAAAAAACCTATAACAGTCGGCTCCAGCTTCGACTTCTTTCCATAGTCAACCGAAAGACGCTCCATCACAAGAGAAGTGAGGCCAGAACCATGCCACCACCAAAAGAATGGAAGATCAGAAAACATTGAAGTCCCTGGCAGTTATCAGCGATGCGACGAATGCGGTCCAAAACCGCAAACTGGGTCGATGATTTCCTTTGCAACAATATAATGTCCACGAGCATAGTTGTTGGCTGCATCCTCTTTCCCAGTGATCAATTGCTCTGGATGGAAGAGCTGTTTGTATGTCCCAGTGCGAATCTCATCTTTAAAGTTGAAAGAGTAAAAGAAACAAAAAGTCAAAAGAAACCCTATAACAGTCGGCTGCAAATCAACCTTCAATGCATGAGAAAGTGCCGTCCATTTCCAGTCTCAGAGAAGAAAGCCAAAACGAATCACCCTGTGTCGATTGTTCAGAAGGCATACGACCGTCTGGCTGAATTCCATGCTCTAAATAGCAGAGCTCCCAAGAAGCATTTCCAAATTGAACTCCAGCTTAGACAACATGTATGTAATAGAAAATTCTAGAAAAAAATCAAAATCTGAAAAGAATGGAAAAAATCTGAAAAGATTAGGAAAGGGGACATGAAGTGGATAAGAAAAAACAAAAGTAAAACAAATAACACGAAAAAATCAAACCAAATGTTAAATGAAAACGTAGAAAATTCTAGAAGGGACAAAATATCATATTTAATAAAAAAAACATTATGCCAAATTTTAGCAAAATAAATAGAAACTGTAGGCGGATATTTACATTACTTTTGAGTATGGTTTTCAAAGGGAACATTTTTAATTTAACAGCGTTGGAAGTGGACGATTAGCGTTTTGACAAAACTTTGGAATGAACTAGATAAGAGGTTTATTATTTTTTAATTTCATAATAATCAAAAATTAAGACCTCCAGCTGCCACTACCCAAGAGAATTCATTTAAGATCATTGTGCCTTTTATTGGTGGTGTTCGAGGGTTCTAAACCTTGTTGTTTTTAAAGATGTTTTTGCGAGTTCATTCGGATCAGCATTACCTGAATTACAAAATTTCTAAAGATGAACTCTCCAGCTTAATTTTACGCGATCTTTTTTTTCTGGATATAGACTTACCAAATCCTGGATAAGCCATGAGAATATGATTTACTCATACGCGTTTAGTAATATAAATATAATCAGAAAATTAAATAAAGCATAAATTAGTAAACATTTTATAGTTAAAACACCCGTACGACTTAAATTAAAAATAATTATGTACATATGATTTGACAATATTGGATATGGTAAAATTTATATCAACAAAGTGATCTTTTTTTTAAATAAGGGTAAACAAAATGTTATTAATTAAATTCCATGGATTTGTTCATGATCAGATTTCTGCAACCGAAAAAACGAAAGACTAATTAAGATCACTCCAAAATATTTGTGAGAAAATGGTTGAGAATTAAAAAATGATTATGAGCTATTAAAAGACTAGATGATTGTCAGTTCAAAATATGAAACCAGAAAGCGACATCTTCCATAGCAAATAATTTAGATATTTAAAATAAAATTGCGTTTTCTGGTCTGGAATATAAAAATTCATTCAACAATATTATTGAAATATTGAGGTAAATAGATACTATATAAATTTTAAAAATTAAGTTAATTATAAATTACATTTGCTTTTTTAATAAAAAATGGTCCCAAATTAAAAGCTTCCTCACTCGGGTTATACTGGGATTTGAATTACTGTTGTTCACTCTCGCCACTTTGTTAAATCAATACGAGCAATACCACCGCTACATGGTTCAATTCCTCCACCAGATTGTGGCAACATAAATGCATGTACTGGAACTTGCGATATTCTATCCCCATTGTCACAGAGAATCCGTGCCATACTAAAAAGCCAATTAAATATTAACTCGCTCATATTGCTGATTTTCTCTAGTAATTCATAGTTTAATAATGATGAATTGATAGATAAAATATATTACTTGCCTTGTTTTTTTAAGTTCTTCTAATTGTGTCACTGAGAAGATTCCCGGATTTTCAAAATAAAACCTGTAATTGTCTGATTATGATCACTATATAAACTTTTTAATAAACCAAACTATTCTATTGAAAAATAATCATCTAAGTGGCTTAATTTTACTCTTTAATTTTATGATCATAATTTATCAAGAACTTGCCTATCACCATCCCTTGTTCTCTTAAACTGATCGCTAATTATACAAGCTAACGTTGGGCCAACCAATCCTCCAATAACTGGATCTTCTACCATTCCACCAATGTATAGATCCAGATCATCTAAAAAGGGTTATTATTGCTTCTCAAATATTTTTAGCTTATACTAATTTGTTTTAATCATTCAAAATTGATTTTATTTTGATAAATAGCAAAACCAACTGACCGGGAGACGGATAATTAGCGGAAAGCACTTTGCGCACATTTTCATCTGAGACCTGAGCAGTCATCTGATCAAACGATCCTACAGTTTCCATTCCACAAAAGTGGCTAAATTATTATTCATTGTATTCATATTATCTTTTTTTTAAATCTCATTCAGAAGATAAAATATTATTTTTCGCTAATTTTAAATTGAACAATTTTATTACTTCTTGGCTTTTCTCCTTACCGCCATTTATTGTAGGATGGAATACCATGGTCTCGTCCGCGCATTATATTAAGTGACCCCAAGTCAGTGCTAAGTAAATAAATTGTTAATGTTATTTTTTGCCATCGTTATAAGTAAAACTTACGAGCCAAACATCCTTTCTGTAATAGCTGGTGTCATTCCATGAGGTTTTTTTAAAGGCCTGAAACATGATGTTTATAGAAATATTGAAAAAATAAAAGATTTAATTGAATGTGAATCTTATCTTTTACTTTTAAAATGTTTTTCTAAACTAACGTATTCCAAAGTCCACGTAATATAGGATCAATGCCTCCTTCAAAAAGGATTTTTTGCGATTTGAAAATGCCTGATGCGCATAAAAATTAAAAATATTTTCAATCTATTAGTGTTTTTACCGTCCCCAAATATGAAGGATCCCTGCACAATCGGTTGTCCATTCTCGGCTAGGCGTGGATATTGTTCCTTAAAATCTTTTTTTGTTAAATTTGTAAAATTATGACTAAAGATTGTTAAAAATTTATATTTATTCTCACTAGAATCATTCCATGACCAAATCTGTATGCAGATGTTGTGAATTCATTTGACACACTCGGATCTACTTGAGGATCATAACCTCTTAAATCAAAATAATGAAGTAGTTTAACAGTAAATCTCACCGATAGGGACCGATAAGTCGCTCAAAGAAACTGCCTAGTATTCGAGGCAGGAACTCACGATAAAGTATTGCTTGAATTTGAGCGCCAACAATTTTACGTGCCTCTTGGAATAGTCGGTCCCTGGGCACGAATTTGCGAATAAAAATAAGGTTTTTGTTTCTCACCCGCTCCAAACTGGATTTATGCTTTGTAATGCTCTTACAAGACGGTTGTGCTCCCGAGCAAACAATATGTGCATTGACGAGAGGCCCAGAAACTTAATAATAATTAGTATTTCCAAAAATAATTCAACTAATTAATGTTTCCAACCAAATTAGCGCGAATGTCGCCAGCAGAAAATGAAGCTGAACAACTGCTGGCACTAACACACCGTCCTTCATCGAAGGGCAAAACCATCAAATTATTGAAAGATGACATTTTTAACATCCCTTTCAATTTTAAAATTTTCTATTACTAATGTTAAACTTACCTGTGCGACCATCACGAAATTTTTGCCTTAACCTTTGGTAAATTATTTAATTTGTTTTTGCTTACAAGTCTCTATTAGACGATCCATAAATTTGCGAACCATCAACAAAAGCAGTGTTTTCATTCAACTGCTCTCTAGGTCTGCCCGGGTTCCCTGTACCACATACAGGCACGGATCTTGAAATTTTCAAACAGCCTTTCTGCCTAAATGCATCATTTGTATCCTTAAAATATTAAATTTAAAGTTGTCTTTACAAAATATTGTATATAACTTTGTTTGAGATTGTAACAGGAACACATTTGCTCGGAATGACGTCACTGAAATTTCTAATTTAAATAATATCATGAAACAATGAAAACAAAACTTTCTAAACTGATATTACTTACCAGGTACCACAATTGGCTGTAGGATGAAGAGTCTAAAACAGATTTTTTGTTATAGCGTTCATTTATCCCTTACAGTTCTGGCCATGTCGTGTGAAATGAATTGGCCCCATTGCATGAGTAGCTTTTTAAAAAAGTAAAAATACATCATTTTGAAAAATTTCGCCGATATATCAAATTTTGTACCGAGTTTAACTGCTCATGAGCATTCATTTGCGAACTAGCCAAAAGTAAACGTGATGCCTCACGTGGGGTAGGCCTACGAGCGTTAGATGAAGCTATAATTTAAAGATTAAATTGAAAAGCTTGGACTATTAAATATATTAATGTATTTCTAGATATATATATAGTAACATACAGACTGGTTCGGAAAAACCATCCTCGTATTGCGCGGGTAAATGTCTAAATAGGAATTAAATACATATATTAATTTATTTTCACCTAAAATATGCACGAAAAGATGCGCCAAGCAATGGGCGCTTAAGATTATTGCATGTTCCTACAAAAATTACAACTTGCTTTAATAGATAACGCAGAATTACCGTCCATGCTTCTGTAAGCAAGGTGAAAGCACAATGATCGAGAACATTCGATCGAGTTCAGCTCTGGAACACAGCCGGAAGGAACAGCTCGTGTGATATCATCCAAGGACAATATCTGTCTGCCGGTAACATCCTCTACTACTTGCAAAAGTCCAGAGCTTGCTAACTGCTCTGCAGCATTTTCAGTCTTCTCAGCAATTTGTATACATGAGCTCACCTTTAAGATTTAAAAAATAAATTAAGTGGTCAACGGCTTGTAACCTTTCCTCTTTGAACAGTTCCTTGTTTTTGAATTGGCACCTTTAATGAAGTTTCTCTAGACGAGCTACTTGTTGGGCCTTTAGCGAAAGAATTAGTGGCATGAACAACTGACGGGGATGTTGGTTGAATGCGAGGAGGTGGGTGAGCTAAAGATGCCGATGGTGCGCTGTTGGAACGACAGGTAGCACATGCAAGCTGACAATTGTCATTCATCCATTCCATGTTAGCTCTACACTCGCCAATAGAAGCCCAGAAACGACACCACTCTTAAAATGGAATAAAATTTGCTTGCATATTTTATGAATGTGCCATCTGTTCCAGACTATAACTAATATTGTTTATTTACCATGTTGATCACAGCAACCATCAGATAAGCATTTAAATCTACTTGTTTTTGGAGCACTTAACTGTCCATAGCACTCTAAATTGTTTAAGGTTTACTATGGCTAAATCAAACATGCCTTGAAAATATGTTACGGCAACAAACAAAAAGATTATGACTGTACTGTTTGCGATGATAGCTACTTGTATTCTTTAAAATGATATATAATTTATAAATTATTAGATTCGAGTAAAATATTTATGGGATTTGCGTAAATCAGATTTACCGATATTGGTATTTATTTCGGATAAATACAATGTATAATAAAATGAATTTCCTTAAATTGCTTTTAAATTAATAGCTTCTCCCATTATCGGAAACACTCACCTCCTTTTTTTCTTTTGTCCTCCACTCGTATTTATATCTTCTATTGAAGTTCTGCTGATTTGAATTACAGCGCTTTGTTGCATTGTGTTGGAGAGGCTTTTCTGCAGCTTATTATTTATTCTCTCAAACTAAAGGGCCTCTTAAATAATGGTCAGCTTCAAAGATGGAGCACAGATTGGTCAGTGAAGCAAAGAGTCGAATTATTAGTTTTTAGTACTGTGTATGCTTTTTTGCTACTAATTTGTCTTCTCAATAATAATATAGTTTGGGGCATCGGGCATTTGTAATAATGGACGGATAATTCCGTTTGGATTTGTAAAGGATTGATGAGGCAAACGTGGACGAAAGAAAAATGATTGGTGTACGGAAAGGATAGTCGGGCCGCGCGATTACATGAGGGAACATGATAGGAACAATGGAGAGGTTGAGGGTGAAATGAACGAAGTGGAACTCGGAAACGTCTACGCAAAAAGGTAGAGGCCATTGCGAGTGATACAAAAGAAAAAAAGCAATATACAAGAGAAAGAAGCAACACACAAACATTAAACGCAATTTTGCGACGGGGCCAAAGACATGGTATAGGGGAATGAAGAGCAAGCTGCCAACTAATTTGAATTGATCAAATAAACTCATAAGATCAATACATGCAAGCTCACACCCGAGGATAAAAATCCAATTAAAAACCGAAATCATATAAATGATGAGAAAAAATGCATTGCTTTTCACAATTCTATCGCGATCTGAATTTCCGAAATGTTATCTCTTGATAATTACATAAAATTAATAAAACAACTTTGTAAAATTAAAGGTATGAAAATCAATAAAAGTTCGATTTAAGTCAAGTATAATTTTAAAATTAAAAAAATTGAGGATAAATGATTGTTCCTTGAAACAAACCTATTTTATATTTCCGTTTGTCTTCAAATTTTGTGTATTGCATCGCTTGAAAATCTATTCACATGCTCTGATTAATTGGCGATTTCCCTCTGGGCATTTAAACAACAATCGCCAAAAACCTTACAATAAAATTTACTAAAGACCTTGAAAACATCATGAGCAAAGTGCAGAGGGAAAAAAGATATTCGCATTAAATCTATTTTTAACAAAAACTCAAAAAAATATCGCATTGACAGACAACTTATAGGCAAAAAAAAAAGTAGAAAAAAAAATCGGAAAACAATGAATATGAGTTTGAATAAACATACAATTTATGTAGTATTTTAATCACTATTGAAATCAAGCTTGGACAAAATCGAAAACTTAAGTAAAAGTGAAACTTAAACAAAAAAAAAGAAATTCTTGTCAAAAAAGGTGAGAGTGAAGCTCTGAAATTTTAGTTTTTCGACATATCCAAAGCTGGCGAGAAATAAAAACTTAAACGATGTGCAAAAAAACTTAAACTATTTGTTAATTTCGCGCGTATAGATTCAATTTCTGCATTCAATTATATGAAGAAAAACACATTGCACCCACCCATAAATATTTCCCGACGTAATCAGAATGGAATGATGATTATTTTAGGAGTGAAAATAAATAAAGGTAGAATATCCTTTTGGTCATGCGACTGAATATTTTATTTCAAAATATTTTAATTAAAAATAAATGAGAGAATTTGAAGTGACCTTAAGCAGTATAAATATGTTGATTAATAAAAAGAAAATAAGTGAATTCAGGTATTGAAAAAGCAAACAGGTGGGCGGAGATTCCATGGAAATAATAGAATTTAATTCGCAAAAAATTCGCAAAATTATTAAAAAAAATTCGCACTGTTAAACTATTTAATTTTCTTTCGCTGAATTTAAATTACGCCAATTTTGAGAAAAAGTAAAAAATTTATTTACTTGGTGTGCTGCCAGAATTGCTGAAAATAATAAAAATATTTTCAATGTAGCAATAATAATATTTACAAACGTGCTATTTCTCGGAAGGGGCATGTTAAATGCGTAGAATTTATTTGCTTTTACATAGTTTATGTATTTTTTTAATTTTGTAAACTCCGTTCCAATTTTCTTATTTCCTCGAAATTTACATTAAACATTGTTTACATTGAGAAAAATATTTTTGCTATTATTTAAAATGGCAAAAAATTAGTTTAAAAATTTTAAAAACAAATAATTCGAATTTTCTGTGGCGACAAAGGTTTTAAAATTAAGTGTAAGTAAATTTAATCATAACATAATAGACTGAATTTAGAAAATTAACAAATAAATATCTAGAATTTGTAAGCACAGCAAATTTGCTTTGTAAAATGTGATTGCTTTGAAAAACTATCTGACGAAAAGGCTGTCACCCTCGTCCCAATTAATCATAATGTCAGCCTTGCTAAATTGCATAATCGATCAGAAATAAATCTGGGTCAATTTGATGTTGTGTTGGTCGGACAACCTTATATTCCTAAGCCTAGATATGTAAATCTCGATTTCAAAGATAACTCGCTCTAGGTTATTGTTCTATTTGTTTTGTAAATGTAAATAAAAAATAAATATCAAGATATTTAATTAAAATCTAAGTCCAGACGAGCCCTGGGATCCCATTCCTGCGCCTTGATTTTCAAAGTAGAGAGCTGATGGCTGCAATTGTCTTGGTTTACGTTGCGCAGCGCAGGACATAGATAAACAGCGCTCTCTAGCTCCCAGTGCCCATTCAATATTTGTTTGAGGCCAAACAAACTCAATATCTCGATATTTTTCATTGTTGAGTAGCTCCTGGCTGAGACTGCGCCCTTGTAGCTCTATCTAAATAGTTGTATAAGAAAAATAAATACATAAAAAATAATGTATTTTTATAAATCATTTTCCTGTAAACAAAGTGCTTTACAAACCTGATCATACCAATGATGTCGAGTTTCTGTAAAATGAATAGATTTAGCAATAATTTTGCAGATTTTATTTAAAATTTTTGGGTAATAGTTAACAAACCTCCAAAGCGGCTCTTGACACTTATCTTGACCTAAATATAATTCTTTGTTATACTATTGTCATGCTTTTACCTTGGCAAATTCGATATCTGAAAAGCGTACTAGCAACGTGGGCCTAAAATCATCAAAAATATGTGGATAGTATTGTATATTTAATAACCGTTGGCACTGCGCCAAAAGACGTTCTGCCTCCTCTTTACCGCAAAAGCCAAAAATCAATCTAGAAAAGATATAAAATTGTAAAATACACTAAATAAATACCCGTCATTCCACATTTGCAAAAAATGCTTGTTAACCATTTCGGCCTAAAATTTAATATAAAAAACTATTATACTTAAACAATTATTTTTAAAATAAATTTTAGTGGACATATTCCGAAATCATACCAATTTGAAGAACCATTCAAAGAAGGGAACTAATTTCCATTCTCCATCAATTGCACCAGCCAGAACACCGCTACTACTAGCTAATGGAGTTTGAGCTCCGCTCTCCTTGGCGCTGACAGCCTTCTTATTTATACAAAATTCTTCAGCAACTGGCATCTAATGGTTAAAATTATAAAACATTTCAAAATCTGCATGAATGTTTCGTTCTAATTATTATTCTATTATTATAATATTATTACTATTATTATACCCTCAAAAAATTCTCGACAGGCACATTTCCATTAACATCCGGCTTAAGTCTAAAAAGGACATTTTGAACATTTTTCAATCAAATTATACTTACCTAACAAGCAGGTGCTGCTTTGATACAAGGTTAAATGGTCTAGGTTGATTTAGGCCAATTTGATCAGTAGGTTTTTGTGGAATCTCAAGTAAAGCCTAAACATAATTTCCTCCTTGAATTACAGGAATAATTAAGTTAAACAAGCCTGAAACTTCATTTCAAGTGCATTCACCATCTCTTGACCGTTTACAAGGGCTGGCAACTCTCCATCCGGTCGTCGTACCTAGTATTACTATTTAATAATTAAAACGTCATATAGAATTACAAAGTCGGCAAATGAGCGTTCCATAAATAATTTGGCATCGACGTCCATCTTTGGTCCAACCTTAATTTTTGAATTAAGAAATTGTTAGTCCAACTTACAAGAATTGCAAAAGGCAGCGAGACCTAAAAATAAGGTATTTAAATTAAAACCGCAACAAGCACACAAAAGAAACAAGTTTGGAAAAGACATAACCTTTTTTCCAACCAAATCAATTTGGTGCTTTAATGTTTGTAGTCTAACAGTGTAGCAGAGATGGTATCGTTTCTAAAAGATAGTTTTTAAAACAGTTAAATGGCGTTTTTCGCTTACCTGCGCTACAGATTCCCTCCGTAATTGTTCTTTTTTTGCTACACGCTGAAATATACATAAGCAGCAATAGCAGTTTTTAAATTATATTGGGAAAAAAGAATATTGATACATGCCATGTCTTCAAATTTTGCGACCATTATAGGCTGGCCAGCTCCAGCACCTTCCACTATTCCTAGATCCACGTTCTTCAAATGGGCAATCATTGGCTCAACAGCAAACTCCTCATGCTCACAACTGAGAATTAATTAGATTCCAAAGAATTCCAAATTTAATTACATTTCATAATATGCATTTTTTCGCATTCGTTTAGCCTGAATAATATATAATTGAATTGTGAGTGTGATAAAAGAAATTGTGAGTGTGATAAAAGAAAGAAAAATTCTTAAAACAAACTGTTTCATCCGTGATCAAAAGACATTGAATAGAAACATCATCTGTCAAACGATTCAATCCAAAAGCACGCCCGCCTAATATCCTACATAATTTGAAATAAAACAATCTCAATTCGGTCAATCTACTCTAATCAAATGGAAATTCGAAAAAACCTAATTTCCGTGTTAAACCAGAATCGACTGCGCCGGTGGTTTTCGGCTTCACCGCACTTAACAACAACTAAAATTGTAGTTTTTTTATTTACATGAGAGAAATTTTGTCTAACAAAACTAACCTATTCGAATATTTTGAATAAAAAAGGATTATTTGAATATACCTGAAGGCGGTTGGCGTGATACCTGTGATACGATTTTAAATAGTAATTTTTCATTAAAATTTTGGGATCATATAAAAATTACAATAATCGAGTAGAATAAAAAAAGATGGGTCATCTGTCGTAATTGCTGTTGGTTTTGCTCAAAGCCGATACCGGGATATTCCGAGACTAAATAGCCAAGTCCTGTCAGTGTCTGCTCCAATAATTCTGCAAAATATTCGAACCTAGAAATAACTCAATTATAAAGATAAACTCTCCTCAGAAACTTCCATTCATAAATCAAATTATAATTTTAATTACTGTGTGTCGATTGTGTTCAAAAGTGAATAATTCATCTGTTGGGTCCATTGCGCAGCTACCTGCGTTTGATAAATATAGTAGATACCTATATTCTCACTGATAGCTTTTGCTGCTGTACGGCCCAGCCACAAAGTACCTCACTCATCTTAATAAAAATAAATTATTTGAATATTTTAGAAACCAGATATTGCTTCTCTGCCTCCATTGCCATCAAAAGCTGACCTACGATAGCTAATATATGATTGAGAAATTCCGCCTGTTTTTCTGGTACGATTTTACGAGAGAAGAGTGAGTCAACATTATCCTGCATAAGACAATTTAAAAATTTTTTTTGCAATATTTCCTTTTCATTTAAATGACCTTGAATATCTGATATATCTCAGCCGTTGTGTTGTGCCTTTCCACAAATTTATCTTGGTCAGGAGATTCATCTATAATTGAAATTAATAAATGAATCAAAATTTTCATATAATAATCAGTTATTTAACAAAATTGATAAAGCAAAATAAAACAAAGATTAAATCACCTAAACTTCTGAATGAATTTGCACGTGATATTTGTTTATTTCTATCATCAAAAGAAAGTGCTTGTAATGAAGCTGAATTTATGTGGGTCATTTGTGGCCCATTTCGCCGATTCAATTCAGGTAGGCAGAGTTCCATGGGAGGAAATTCTTGTTGCTGATTAACCGTTTCATTCAACATTGTAAAAGGCATTCAATTGTATAAGGGATATGGTATTTTTAAATCAAGTTTAAGATAAGGAAACAAATATGTATTCACAACCAATATATGAAATTAGTGTGTGCAATTGATTGCCACAAAGTTTATGGTTACGGAAAAACAACGAAATAAATAACTCTCGCAGGTAAGAAACTTGCTCGATTTTCATCAATAAATTTGTGCAGTTTTAATACGAATGTAAGAGCGTAAGACAAAAATCAAATGGGTAAGGAAACAAAATAAATAATTAATGTATAGTATTATCAAAAATTATTTTAGACAGATTCCCTCAATTTTTTGTTGAATTTAAAATTTATTATTGTGTAAAAAACATACAATATTCCGTTTTTCAGTTACTAGCTACTTTTCTTTATTAATTTAACGGATAACATAAGCCAGTCAATGAACAGATTTTACCGAGATAATTTGAAACACGAGTAAATCGGGCCAACTAAATAAAAATTAATAGAATTAACCTTAAAAATAATTGGAAACTTTACGAACTCCACCAAAAATAATAACCTCATTTGAAGCACATTGTCTCGAGCCATAAGAAGTGATTCCAATGAGTTCTAAATAAGTAATAGCTTTAAAAATAAGTTATTATAAGAGCTAGAAAATATTCAAATTAAAATTAAATAAAAACTTGTCTAATTATTAATAAAAATATTTTGACTAGAATATCAAGTTACGATGTATTAGTACCTTTTTGGTCACCCTCCTCTCTTGATGGTTTTATTACCATGCCGATTTTCAGTGAATCATCGCTCGATACCGATGAAATTATTTTGTCATTTATTGAAGTGATCAAATCTTTTTTTGTTTTGATATTTCTCTTTGAACGTTGTCGTTTCTCTTTGTTTAACCAACTACGCATAAATTCTAGCTGAGGAACAGCAAGTGGAGAATGCAATATTTGTCGATAAGCTATAATCTTATTTTGTTAAAAATATAGAACAATCGTATAAAATAAAACTTAGATACCTCCGTCTTCTAATGGATCTTGAAAAATATTTTTAAAATATTACATGAGGTTTCTCCATTAAGTGCAGTCTTCCTAGTAACATTATGTGTCGTATTGAAAGTGAGAATCCCACTATTTTTGACAAACGATGACAAATGAACGCGTCTAATATGCACGTCCTCCATACCAGATCCGCTGTCACCCTTAAAATTATGAGATTTACGCATTTTCCAATAAAACTGAAATTTATGTTTTATCATAATAAACAAACGTGACAAGTTCGTAAAGTGCGAAAATCTCTAGGATTCAGCGCCTTTGCACAGAGATAATCCTCTCTACATAGTTAAAATTAAAAATCGTGATTCAAGTCAAAACATTACACGTCTGTAGGCATCCTTAAGTATTTTAGTTATTATTTTTGTAATGCAGAATTTTTAACCTGTCCGCCCACGGCCTTTGCTAAAATAAAATAAACTATTTGAACAATATCATCATAAGTTCGAACCTTACAGCTAGCGTCTGTACGCATTGGTATCTCACGAATTAAAATATCGCCTTTATGAAAAGCTGAAAAAACACTAAATATAGTCTAATTTTTGATAATTGATACCATCTTTTCTTCCCCAGCTGCTCACGGTGAGGATTTTACCATCCTCTGGGACTCGTCCCTTCATGGGAAGACAAATTGGCTGCAGAATAAATTGTGTTAAATTTTGATAACAAAATTTAATAAAAATTAGTCACTTAATGATAAACTAACCTGCACTACATCAGAAAATTGGATTCTTCAATAAGATTTAAAGTATGAATTAAATTTACGCCAAGTTACCTATCCTCAAGTTCAACCACCGCCCAGTCATGGCCATTGATACATTCTAAGTCAATAAATTCAATAATATACAAAAGACAATCACCTCCGTCAGCAAAGCCATCATCTATATAAATTGCCCTGATCTAAATTTATAGAAATGAAAAACCATAATTATTCAACGTACACGACTATGTGTAATATTTGTTTTGGCACATGCAGGATCATTTGCTTCCTCACGAATACAGTCCGAACCATATGCTAGAACAAAAACTAATTTTCTTCAGGGTAATTCTCCATCTAAGAGGAATTCTCCAGAAAAGTTGATGACGAAACTTTATAATTTGGGCAAAAATTCTTAATATTTTTCTCACCGACGCTCCATCTCTTCAAATCGCTGAATCGTCTATATCCGGAAACTCTAAAATTTATGAAACTTGCTTCTAGATAATTTATAAATTTGTGTTATATCATCTTATACTACATAAACACATGAAAGATCAGATTGAATCTCCGGGAGACAGCTTTAGAAACATAGATGACTCACTCACAAGGACCGCCTCCTCTGTTATCGAATAAAACGAATCCGTGTGCCACTGTAAGAACATGGAACGGAGAAATCACACTCCCGCCCAGCTTGTTGCGTCCCTTCAAAAGATTTTTGAATCTCCAAATTTCTCATGCTGGGAATTATTTACTTTAGTCATTAAAGATACAGCCCACGGATGTTTTCTTCCATTCTTCTTTTCAGTAGAACGACCACAATCTCTAGCCAATAGATCATTTTCATTTGAGGTCAAACGCCTTAACGTCACGTCTCAACAGGTAAATATTATTGTTAAAGTTAAAAGTAAAGTTACGCACTTGGTGGTAAGAAAATAGAGTTAACAATTATTAAGAGGCCTAAAACTTCATATAATAGAATGTTAAATCTAAAACATGGCTTTGAGAAACGTAGTTTGTACATATTCAAAGTTTTTGCTTCTAAATAAACTGTAAGAGAGTAAGCATTTCGCGTAAAATATACTAATTGAAACAGCTTAAAATAAATATAAATAAAAACATAAGCCTAAATTATATAATTCATACCCACAACAATAAGAAATTATAATGAAGAAAACATAAATGAATACAAAATTGGTGGAACAGTAACATTTTTTTGTTCTTTTTTTTCTCAAAAGGCCAGAGTCGATGTACGAAATGATTATAGCATTGTATGAAAGAAAAATGATTGATCATCAGTTAGTGAGGAAGACGAAATGCAGAAGCGACAATAAATAAATTGCCCTAACCTAATAACCAATTAACTTCAAATAAGAACATTTTTGAATTGAGTCTAAATTTTTTTATAGAGAGTTAAATTTATAAAATTTAACATTACATTTATTAGGATAGCAACCGAAAAAATTCGAGGTGACTTAACAATTGAGAAGTTCTTACCCTAATAATAAGAGATCGCAGGTCAATTTCAATATCGCCATTTTTAAAACGAAGGACCGTCAACTTATAACTTTAAATAAAGTGAAAATACGAGGAAAAATGAGAGTTTAATTCAAAAACAAGGATGATGCTTAAAAGATCCGCGATCCCTTGCAGCACAACAAAGAATTTGAGCAAATCAGTTCAATCTACGTATACCAGTATAAGCGGTTACATGTCTTGAGGGATCTGTCGACTTTCCTGAACCTGATATTTTTCTTTGTTGAGCAGAAGAAGGCTCTAAATTAATTTTATCTATTTCTCTCAAGGAGCAAGTTGAATATATTTAGGGAGAAAAAAGACAAACCAATTTCAACTTGAGAACTGAACAACGGGAAGCTCAACTCATCGTTTGACAAATTGAAAGGAGGAGTGACGTGTTGATGATGAAGAGATGTTAGCTTTCCTTGAATTGGACTTGTTGGCATACTCCCCAAATCGGAATCTTTTTCAGTTGCTCGGTTTATATTTTGCATAAATCTAGAAATTTAAAAATTGAAATGATTAAAAGATATAAGTGATGATTTTTTATTTTTGTTATTGAACCTGATAATGTCCTGAGCGACTTGCCACCTTTGTTTTCTTTTAGCCTTTTCAAGCAGCTTGCAAGCGAACTAAAAATACTCAATATATTAAAAATATAAAATAAAAACCCTAGAACTTTCACCAATACTTGTCAAACTATGCAAAATTACAAGACAACTCGTAGCAAGTCTAAATATAAACATTTGATCAATTTCACAAATAGCAACATACTCTAGAAGATCTTCATCGAGACACATTTGAAAAAGTTGTCGAGGATGGTTACTCACGAAAAAAAGAACGTTCCAATAAGCCAGCTCAGTCTTTCGTGCACAATGAATAATAGTCGGAAGATATTCGTCTGGGAATTCACGCAAGAATGAAACAACTCTAGGTAAAAGTGGATCTAAAATGTAAACAACATAACAAAATGTAAAATAATCTTTTCAACTGTAGGATTTATCCTATCATTAAATATTTATATAGGAAATTCATAGTAATTAACAATACATAAAAGTACCAGGTATTGGTTCCGATGATGATGCTTCCTAAAGTTATAATTCAAGTATACACAATAAAAAAAAGAAAACCTCATCCAATAGATCGTGTAAAAGAAGTTCAAGGATATGTCCAAAATAAGAGATGGAACGACAAGCAGAAGCTAGATCAAAAGCATATGAACCTTAAATGTAATTTTTGAAGTATTACTAACAACTCAGAATTCATAAAATTTTTATTGAAATCGTCTACCTAGATTTCGTTTTAAAAGTTGCTTGATCAATTTGTGAATAAAAACCTGAATTTACATAAATTTTGTAAATTAACAATTAAAACTTCATATGTTTTTGTTAAGTTGCGAACTGAAAGAGCTGCGACTTCTTCAGTCGTTGCTATGGAGATAAAACCGTTAGAAGAATCGTCTTCAGAAAGAGTGATTGAAATGTCATCAGCAGAAGTTATTTTGCTATTAAAATTCGAAAAACTCATAGAAGTTACATTCGCTCCACAAGCCAGATAATTATGATCAATATCTGCAATTAAAAATAAAATTAAAGACAAACGCAGGACTAAGATACATAAGGGATAGATTTCCAAACTGAATGGGATCATAATTCGGCGCGAAATGAAGGCTCTAGAATTTTGTCGAGCTAGTGGTAACCTAATGAGATCAATTGAAAGGTTTTTATCTCGAGAGTCAATTGAAAGCGGCAACCATAACTGGATGAAATAAAAGTTAATTGTATGAACAAGAATTTTAAGGAAACCCTGAATTTTCTACATCCTGCATTTATCCAAAGAGCTTCACTCAAATATGGAATTGTAATGTTGTATTTCTCATCTCCAGAAGATGCGCAAAAGAAAGGGTGCATAATCCAGAATTCTTCGACATATGACGCCACTAATGTTGGAGGATGTAGCTAAAATGTGTAGAATTTGCTAATGATAAAACATTTAAAATTTACTTGAAATTCTAAAATGCTTTCATTAGAATGTTGACCATTCAGTTGTTGGACCATCGGACTCAAAAGTAACAAATGACCAGATGCATTTATAAGTAACGAATCAAGATCACTACAAAATGACAAAGCATCTAAAAGTACTAATCTTAATAAACTAAAGAAATTGTTGATAAGTATTGTTTTAAACAAAGAAATATTCACATGAGAAAACATTTATAAAAAAAACACCGGAATGGAAGTTAAGTTTTGCCAGCTCCATAGATATTAGACCTAAAATCATGATAAATAAAAAGAGGGTTTAAACAAAAACTAAAATTTGGATGATGAAGAAACTCAGCAACTCTGATTTCAGCAATGCATTCAATTTGTAATTGTTTCGTGTTTAGAACCGAAAGTGAGTAAATGCTGATCATTGAATCGACTCCAAACGTCAACAGAAAAGAACTACTATAAAAATATTAACTATAATGAAACATTTGAGAATTAAAAATAAATTACCATATTTTCATTTGAAGAATTCTATTAGTGGAAATAAAATGAGCCAAATCAACATCAAGTTGATCCTCTAACTGAAAAATATAGAGTCGTTCGTCCTTTGAGTCAAGATTACATGCTGCACAGATAATGAAGGATTCAAAGATGTTTAATCCTCCAGTAAGAAGCAAAGACTTTTCCTGGAAAATGTGAAAAGAAATGATCGTTAGCCAAGGTGGTTCAAGAGATACAGGAGAAAATAACATTCCCATTCCTCTTACGCCCGTTATCATAATTTTAATTAATAACCTCAGCTTCCTTTCTGAACATTCGCCATTTTGTTGTTCGAAAATTGAAAAAACAAAATCCGTGAGATCCACCAACCACCAATATCTTATCAGAGTCGATATATTTACTAATTGAGACGTGCTATAATTTCAGAGTAAAAATACTAAAACAATATTGTAAAAAATATTAGAAAAATAACTTTTATCGGCCAATTTGTAGTGATATAGCCATGAGGCGGTTTTATTAATTGCCAAATCAAGTGGCTAGCAATATATTTGTCTTGATTTGTTGGACAAACAAGAATTCGATCTGATCCCACAAGTACCATCGCATCATGTATGTTCTTAAAAACACATTATAATTGCTGAAAATGTAAATGTTGAAAACCTGCATAGATCTAACAATATTGATCAAATGGAGATTAGCATTTGATGTCCCAAGCCAAAGCTGATAACCTTCTAGCGACCAATCCATAGAAGTATACTCATAATTATCAAAAGTTGGACTAATAATGTCAAAAAATTATCAAAATACTAAAATAAGTTTAGTACCTTTGAGGATTTTTACCTGGTGCAACTGTCTTATTATCATCCAAAGAACACCACCATTGTTCACCAAAAGGGCTAAAGATTGCCAAGACTGGGGGACAAGACATATGATCACCATTGGTTTTTGTAAAAATTCGTGAAACTCCTTCGACGTCAAGATTATCTAATGCGGAGATAAATTTAAAAAATAACTCTTTAAATACCAGTGTTGTTATTAAAAGCACGATTTTGTTCAATCGGAAATGTTGAATCCCACAAAACAGCAAAAGCATCTCCAGAAGGACTTAAGCAATTTATTTGCTTGATAGAAGAAAGCATGGTCTCAACAGTTCAGTTCTCATCTTTGATACTTAGACGTATTCTAAAAAGTTGAATTAGTCCGCCATCCATATCATTAGTCGAATAAGCAGCGATGTCACCACTTAATAAAGAAGAATTATGATTTCAATGTGAAATGTTATAAAGAGCGAAACCCAACTTTTTACATCCAAAATAAAGAAGGCGAAATTTGAAATTAGTCGAACAACAACACGCGTCATTTAACCCGCCAGCAAAAAGGATGCTTATTGATCCAGGACGAAATTCGGAAATACTCGATATAACCAACGCGGCTCTGCCATCACTATAAACAATACAGATCCCACCAAGAAACGGAGAAATGTCGGAGACAAAATATCCGAAATCTTTACGCTGATCTAAATAAAAGGTTGAAAATAAAATATTCTTAAAACTACTTTTAGTGCTGGTTTGCTCGTGATGAATAGAATTAATGTTGAAGGAAAGTTCGTGTAAAATATTCCCTGACCAGCTTAATCTGTGCAACCATCCATCTTTTAGACAAACGATCAATTCTTCCTTGAATGTAAGAATGCTGAAAATTAATTTAAAATGGGATCTTAAGAAAAATTTAAAAAATAATTATAAGACCCCCAAATTTCAGAGGATTGGCTCCTCCGCAAAAATGTTTCATGCTTTCCAGTCTCCACAAAAAGGGACCAACCCTCATAAAATAACGATATTAAATTAGGAAACCATGTTGGTGTAGATTCTAATCTTGCCACAACAGCAAGATTCACATTAATATTTGGTCTACTCTTGTTCATGAAGAGTTCAGTCGATTCACGAGTAAAATCTGTACTTTCTCCAACTGGATCGTGTAAATTGAAGGATGATTCCCGTGAAATTTCAACATTTAATATGCTAACAAAATTCTTTGAAGTCTAAAATAGTCAGAAAATATTACAAACAGAAAATAAAAATTCACCGTGACCGCAATAGCAGTAGAGTCTGGTTTCCAATAAGCCTTTCTGAAAAATCCTCTTTCCGCAATATCATCGTCCTCTCTTTGGTAAATACAAGCTAACAGATGAGTCTAAAAAGAATTTGATTTGTCAGATGTATATTCTAAAACAATAAAAGTCTCTTGACCCTTTTTTACAATTTATATGGAAAGAATAATTTAGAAAAGCTTTACATCCGCAAGGAAAAAGTAGAGAAAAGTATCAGTCACAGCAACAAAGATGTTGTGTTCTCGATTTGAGACTAATGAATTGACGGATTGTGAAGAAGGCAAATCAAGCTGGCAATCGCATCCCTCCTTAAAAGAAAAAATAACTTTGATAATCAAATGAAACTGACCGGTAAAAGCATAGTTCAGTGTTGTAATTATCTTATAGCCTCCAGAAGTTGAACATAAGTAATAGAATACGTGTGGAAGCCAGACTCAACAGTGCAAATTTAAATTTGCGCTTACAGTAGACCATTTATTTTCTAGAATTTGGCATAATGTTTCTTTATTCAAAAATGATATTTTGTCCAGTTCTAGAACTTTCTTCGAGTTTTTCATTTCTTTTCTTCGGTGCACCGAGTGTTTTGTTGTTTATGTATGTTTGTTTTCGTGTTTTATTTGTTTTTATTGATGTTTTATATGTTTTTATTTACATTTCTTGACCCTTTTCCATTCCTCACGCGCGCGCAGCGAAAAAATCTAAAATTTCTATTTTTTTCAAATTATAACATTTTTCTCTTTATAGTGCGGCCAACTCTCTTCAACTGAAGTATGGGAGCCAGTATCACCCTTTTTTCTTATTTTTTTTTTAAATTTTTCTAAAATTAATTAATTTTTTTAAATTTTTATGTGAAGCCGGTGGCCTACTCAACATGGATGGATGGTGCTCATGCTGCTGGTGATGATGGATGGCTGGTGGCCTTGCTCATGCTGATGTGACAGGACGATGGTGTGGTGGGAGTTGTTTTTGGGAGGGTTTTGGGGGGGGGTCTTTTTTTAGGCAGGTGATGGTCCTGTTGCTCAATGTGCTGCTGATGGTGGCCCAAGATGATGCTGATGGTGGCCTGACACTCTTCAACCCACCACTTGTATTAATTTTTTATTTTTTTTATGATTTTATTTTTTTAATTGTAGGGGTGGTCTGGACAGCATGGATGGTGGCTGTGGTCAAGCACCGAGTGGAAGCTTCGAAATCTGTTGAGTATATTTTTTTATTTATTTTTTGAGGTTTTTTAGATTATTTTTAGAATTTTGGAGTTTTTTGAGATTTTTTTGAAATTTATTTTTATTCATTCCAGGGTGTGTTCTTCACTCTGGAGTGTTCAACATGGATGGATGTTGGTGGCCGTAGTGGTGGGGGGTTTTTTATTAATTTTGGGGGTGTTTTTTAAGATGATGGTGCCTGCTGATGTTTGTTGGTGGCTGCTCTTCTTGGTGGCTTTGGTTTAAACTTATGTTTTTTAATAAGAATAGTTTCATCCTTTTTTTCTTTCAGGTATTGCTCATGGTGCTGCTGATGGTGGACTTGGTGGTGGAAATGGTGGCCTCCTTGCTCTTCATGGAAAAAGTAAGTTTAGAAGAAAATAGAAAAAAATAAATGCACGCCAAAAATAATTGCAAAGCGCGATTCCCCTTCCCTCCCCCATTTTTTACTCGTTTTTCATTCGTTTATTTTTTGTCTTTTGATTTATCTAATCTTTTTGTCTGCAAAACTTTTAAGTAGATTTGATTGGAAAGCATGGACGACTGGATTGGACTGAAGTGAAACAACAACTGGTGGGCAAAAATGATTCCAAGGTTTTTAGATGATTTTAACGATATTTAAGCAGGACGGGCTTTTTTTGCCCCAAAAAACGTTTTTGACAATTTCCCGGATAGAGGGGTCATGTCAGTCGTTTCAGTCAATTTATTCCAAAATTTAAATTTTAGCATAATGTTTGCATAAATGACAATTTATCCCTGCACTATTTCCTCTTTTAGAGAAAAAAACGAAAATAAATGGGACACGCCCGTATAGGCGCGGGCCACTTAGGCCCAGGCCACTTAGGCGCGAACCCTTTGTTATAGTTTTTTCTAATTCATCCCACTTCATCAAAGTTAAATTGGTTCTGGAGGTGCTGTAGTAGTATTGGTGGTTGTTATCCGAAAGAATTGGTTTTTAAATCTTTTTCTTTAAAATTTTTAAATTTTTTGACGAGGATAACTGTCTGTTTTCATCAATTCGCGGATCAAAATTCTCCCGTCAACACACTCGCTCAACAGCTGAATTACCAACTAGTGCTTGTGGAGCAGAATTTTATGATGAGGAATGCTTCTCAAGATGTGATTGCAAGAATGGAAGAACTTGGACGGAAATTGGCGGAAAAGGATAAAATTATTGAAAGAACACCAACATTAACTATAAAAAGGTCAAGGTTTCACTTCATTTTTTGGATTTTTAAATTAATAGGGACTTATTCGTTTTGTTACAGAACAAGATGCTCATCAACAGGTGTTAAAGCACCATATTTTCTTAAATTTTAAAATTAAGCCTTGCGCCTAAGTGGCCTGCGCCTAAGTGGCCTTGCGCCTAAGCGGTCGCGCCTAAGTGGGATGTACCCAAAATAAATAGTGGCCGATTTTTCCAGGTTTAGTTGGTAAATTTTCTGTTTAACCATTATAGTTCTTCCATGTCAAGGGTTCTAATCTTGTTGGTGGTCATTATTTTTTCTAGCCTTATTTTTTAAATAATTTATTTCTTTTATTTTTTTAGATACTTTTTCGTGCTTAAAACAAAAAGATGAGGAAGTCAAAACAAGAAAGAGCAAAAATTCTATTCAAATAGCCTTGTGCTCCTTTTTATTTTAAATCTTATTGTCGTTGCTTATTTGCCTTAAAATCATTTGATGGAATAATTGCAACAATTCTCAACTTTTGTTACTTTGAAGGCGGAGTTTCTTCTTCTACACTTGTGGTTTATTTTTTACTTTTAAGTATTTTTTACGCTGTTTTTTAAATTTGCCAATTAACTTGAGACCCTAGGGACTCGAGCTAATTATTAGAAACTAGTTCTTAAATTTCATTCAGTTCTTTCACAAAGTTTGAGATTTTTCTGTTTTCTCTTTATTTCCCCCAATTGGTTTATTGTTCGATAATGAAAATATTATGCAGGAAATTTAGGAAAATTTGTTTAAAGAAATGTGTATGTGATTTGTCGTCTATAATTGAACTTTCGAGAGTTCATTTTGTTTTATTCATTTCTCCATCTTGCTTGATAATTCAGAACAAAAATTCTGAAAAATAGGCATACTAGTGCGCTAAACAACCTAATACCATGCAATTTTTGTGATGTTCTTGTACCTTGTTCACTTCTTCTTGTACCCATTGAGCTACTAATGAGCAAGTAAAATCCTTCAAAATATAAGTAAAGCTCTTCAAACTACGAAATATTGACACCTTTTCAATCTCAGGTAGTGTTTCGTTGTATTCCATTGCACAAGTTGTAAACCTAAAAAACTAATTAAACGATATTCTATGCTAGCCTGTCCTTACCAGGAAAGATATTGAGCACTCCTTTTCAAATTATCTGCCGTCTTTAGCAGCGCCTCGGCGGTCTTCAATCGATTTTTTACGGTCTTTTCAATCTGTTTTGATAAATCATAAAAAATTGTGCTTTGTATGATAAAATTCGAAAGTATTTTTCTTACATTGTCACCATTTTCACTTCCTTCTATTAGAGAATGTAACTCGTTGCTTTCTCTTATAAAATATAGGAATTGCCGCCTCAATAAAACGGTGCCAAACCTGTGTAATTTAGCTCCTAGTGTATTTCTCCTCCACGAAAGCCAGGAAACATCCGACTTTCCCATTTCTCCCTCTGTAAGATTCTCTTGATTAAGCATCTTTAGAAGAAATTAAACAATTCAATTGCGACGCAATTTTTTCAATATTAACCGGTATTAACGCAATCAAAGTTCGTTCGGAATCTTCTAACTCTCTCAGATATTCATCGATTTGATCCGCAAAGCATTCCTAAAAATTGAAATTGATCAATTTGATTTAAAAAAAGATTGTTTTCATCAGATAACTTATTTTTATTTACATACATTGTCTTTATTCTCCAAAAGTTCCTTGAGTCGATCGTCCAAACTGTGCATATGCGAGATTCTGAAAAATTTAAGGGCACTCAGTTTTAGTCTAGAAATCAAATCAGGTGATTAACTACAACAAAAAAGTTGGCTCAGCAAGACAACGCCGCGTCTTTAACTTACGTTTCGTCGATTTGTCGTGAAATTTCCTCCAAACTCGGAACATCGTTAGGCTTCTTAGGCACTAAAACACCATTGTTAATTAAAACTAGTTCCGATGGGCATCTCTTTATAGGAGCCCGATTATTATGTGAAAATTTTACCTACCAGCAACGCCTTCAGGAACACCTCGAGGCTTTCTGAGAAAAACGGATCCAAAGAGGAGATTGTCAACAGTCATTTGGATATCACGGATCTCATTTACAATCTTCGATTTGTAACAAACACATTTTATTTTTAGAACAACTACCTGATCGAAATGTAAATCCCCATGGCCAGCACTACCTCTACTTTCAGTCTTGCTTTCCGTCATTATCAAGGCTCAATATGTATTTTTTACATTAGTCAGCAGTAGTCCGTTTTCTCACGCTTAAGCGACTTCCTTCGTGTTACGGAATTTAATACGAAAAAATTTGGCAGCTGCTCATACAGCTGCTTGAATAGATATCTTAGAACAGAGGATAGATCCAAAAAATCGATCGATCATCGTCGAAAACACGGAAATGAAAAGTAAGCAACTAAAAACAATCGTAATTTGAAGTTGAAAACTACAAGTTGTGTATTATTTATTCAGGAGATTGTTAGTTGACAAAGAAATATAGGAAATGATCTCAGGTATTAATAAATACATTTTACAAGTTTAATTATGTTTTTTCTTGATACCATCATTAATTAACTCCCTATTTTGCTTTAAGTAAATTTGTGATTTTCTGGATGTCCAAAGATATAAACGATAAATAATTGCAATTCCTGTCCATGTGGAGAAGAGAGAGATTCCAATCCAGTGCTAAATAAAATTTTATTTTAAAATCTGCATTGATAGAAAGGTGAAAAATGAAAAATTTTACCTTCCCTGACCAATCCTTTGTGTAAGCAATCTGAGACCAAATCTGAGCAGATAAAATGAAAATGCATAACAACGCCCTAGTTTCTGCCGCAATCGCCAAATCAGAATGACTTCTTATATGAAGCTAGAATTAACACGAATACTTTTAATTAAACAAAATATTAAATAGAAACTTACAGCATGAGCACTAATCACCTAAATATTATTTTAATTTTATTAACATGTTTATTTTCTAAAAAATTACATGTGAACAGACGAAGAATAATCCCATTAGACGACCTTTAAATTAATATTTTAAGAAATATTTTTTATTATTTAAAATACCGCATAATTCATGACTGGCATCCAAAACTAGAGAAACCTTAATTTAAAAAGTTAATCTGAATCCTTTAATTGAAATCTTGAGAAACCTGTCTGTTTAAGAGCCATTCTGGAGAGGAAATCCATGCAAGTCCTATAGAAACAGCAGCAATTGTATCTAACTGGTAAAGTGCACCATGAATTCCTTGGATAGCTGTTCTTTCTGGATATATCTCTGATGGTTTAACTTTATCAAATTCTGCGGGAGAGATAAATATGACATTTAGGATTTTTTAATCATTGAAAGATGAGAAAATAAGCTACCAATTGGCCAACCGGAAACTAGCAAAAGCATAATATAGAGTAACGTGCACCCAAGACTGAATGAAATCAAAATCCGTATCAGCACTGAAAAAATAAAATATAAACCTTTGGAATTATTAGTAAAAACCAACGTGGGTGAATAAGGTTTGGATGCACAGTTAGCGTGTGAAGAAAAATGAAAGAGCAAAGAACACCAGAAAGAAGACGCATTACAATGCATGCCGATCTAATTAGAGCTGTAGAGTGGGTTGAACCTGAACTTCGGCTGAAGAATGTTGAAGCTAAAAGGTGACCACCAATACATCTTAGTAAATGCCAGTGAACTCCATCGGTAGAACGTTGCTATAAATAAATAACACACAAAAAAGAAATTCGAGGTGAGGTATAAATTAATTATTCAACATTAACTAACCAAAGTAAAGTCACCAACAAACTTGGGAAAAAAGTAAAGTAAAAGACCAAGAAGCAAACAAATAAGTGTATCAAAGAACAATAGTTTACGACATAGTTTTGCAAAGATAATCTTGACCATCAGTTGTTAATCTGATGTAAAAAATAAATAAAATGCGAATTGTTAAGCAGATCGTGATGGTGATTCACCAAACAATCTTTTTCTAGTATCAAAGTTAGCGACGAGTTAAAAAAGACGCGAACAAATAGGTCAGATGACGAATTTGCAACAAATAAACGTGAAAAGTCCACGCCGTGATCGATGGATCAATCTATTGAGTTACCAAAACGATATTATTAAAAATATAAATTTTATTTATTACAATTGCCATTTAATTTCAGTAGCTTAATTTATTTTTTCTTCAAAAGTTCTAATGTCCTCTAAAAATAATGCTTGGGTAACTTTGGCAACTAATGACGGATATGCTGTCGGTGCTCTTGTATTGGCTCATTCTTTACGAAACGTTGGAACTTGTCATAAATTGCACATCCTTTACACGTCTGGTGTATCTATCAATCTAAAGTTACTTTTTTATGATTTGTTTTTTCTTAATCTTAACTTATTTTCAGAAACAAATTGGTGGAGGTCTTCGACGATTCCACTGAGGTACGCTTCTAAAATTTTATAAAACCCGAAATAAGGTTAATGTGTTGGACAGCGGAGATGAAACAAATCTTGCTTTAATTGGTCGTCCCGATCTTGGAATTACTTTTACAAAATTGCATTGCTGGCGTTTGACTCAATATACTAAATGTGTTTTTCTTGATGCGGACACTTTTGTAACTTATGTTTTCTAGTTATACCCAAAATTTATTTTTAGGTTGTTAAAAACTGTGATGAGCTCTTCGAGAGGCCCGAGTTTTCTGCTGCTCCAGACATTGGATGGCCGGATATTTTTAATAGTGGTATCACTTATAATAATTCAAATCCGTTGAAATATCTTGCATTAACCTTAAATTTATTTTGAAATTTATAAATTGGTTAGTTATTTTTCAGGTGTTTTTGTTTATGTTCCATCTTTTGAAACTTATAATAATCTCCTACAATTTGCTATTACTCATGGCTCGTTTGATGGTGGTGATCAAGGACTTTTGAATGCTTACTTTAGGTTTAATTTTAGTTTTGTTTTTTACATAAGCATCTCTTTTTATATTCCAGTGGATGGCGTGAGTGGGATGCCGATCACCGTCTTCCTTTTACATACAATGTTACTACTGGTGCGATTTTTGCTTATGCTGCTGCTGTAAAACGGTTATTAATCTTTAAATTATCCCGAATTACCTTTTCCTTTTAGATTTGCACCACAAATAAAAATCGTTCATTTCTTGAGCAAACAAAAACCATGGCTAGTGCATTATGAAAGCGGGGAAGGACTAACTTTTCTCTCGGCTTACCATCAAGTGGGTCTTAAACGCGTAGAAATTTTATTTAAAGAAACATCAGGAATGGCGTGATATTTATTCTCGAATGGTGCATGAGCATCTGCCGGACAGTCCAAAGGTATCTCAAATTAAGCGTGATTCTGTGTCTGATGGTATAACGCCAAGCTCTTGTGTGAGTTATGCTTTTTTAAGCTTTAAATTAACAATTTGATACTAATTTTAAAATTTGTTCTTAATTTCCTTTATTTCCATTTTTATTTATTTTTCTAACCTAATGATTTTTCCCTCTTATAATACAAAAACTAATTTTTTTGTTTTGCTCAAAAAAACTCAAAAAAAAAAACATTTTTTTGGTTTTATTTTATGTTTTATTTAACGTTGATAATTAAGGAATTAACGACAATTGCTCCCAAAGAGACGAGTCGATTAGAAGCATGGGAGGCAGGAACACCTGATTATCTTGGTACGATTTTTTCTTACATTACTATGTTTTATTTCATATTTAAAGGGGCTGATTCGTTCGACAATATTAAGAAAGCAATGGAAGAGTCTTTGCTCAAGCAGTGAGGCCTATTATTTATCTGACTGTCTAGTCATATATACCAAGATTTTGAATTGGTGAAATCGAATGTGCGATCTCTCCTGACCAGACTTTTTTTAATTTCAAATTTGCTCAAGCTGTATTTTAAAACAAGCATATTCGAAAATCAAATTTCTTATGACTCTAACAATAAGAATTTTTTAATCTAGACATTTTTCATTTTACGAATAAATCTTTAATTTTTCTTAGAATTTTTCCATTACAAGTTTTCATTTTTTACTTCACACGAGTATTCCTTATATTTATGTATAGTTGATTATAAATGCTTTTAGTTCTGATGGAAGTTTAAACTGTCATTTATGCCTCTAACCACATGTTATGATAAAGAACGATCTAGAAAATCAAAAAGCTTTACGGAAACAAATCATTGCTCCTCTTCAAAATGCGGAAAAAATGGAAGCGTTGCTCAGTACACTCCAAGGATATTCTCGAAAACTGGCTTCTGGCCCAAACGATAAAGCGGGAAGAGGAATTTTGCGGATAAGGTTTTTAGCATTATGCTCATCTTTCAACGCTTATTTTATTTTTAGTTTTGAACTTTCTCAAAAATACGCTGAAAAATTACTCTCTGACTTCGAATCTTGCTTCCGAAGGAATGTTGAATATGAACTCTGGAAAGGTTGTTTCTATTCTCCGATAGAAGTGTTGCGAAAACGAAGCGAGGATGGTGGGCCACATGCAGAATTATTTAAAGGATTTTTAGTAGAGCTAATTGAAAATGTATACTTTCCATTTTTTGGAACTTCAATTATAATTTAAGGCGATTACCTTCTATGAAAATTTATTGAATAATTATGAAGCAAATTTCTGCATTGATTTTTCGAATTTTTACCAGCCTTATGAAACTCTTCTTTCCTTGGAAAAATGGGATGAGTGTGCTGTTGTTAATGGCGACTTGCCTGTAGTTGATTCGGTTTTTTTGAATATGCTTTTATTTTATGAATCCTTTTTTTTAGATGGTTTTGCGTTCCGCTCAGCGTCTTATTATTTGTTTTGCTGATCTCTATCGTTATAAAGCTCAAATTTCACATAAAGATGTGAGAACTTATTCTTTTGCAAAAAGGTTTTTTTTAGTTATTGCATTGAAAGTAAACATTTTTAGTTTGTACTGGCAAGCCCATCTTTTAGAACCGCTAAACGGTCATCCTTTCAATCAGTTAGCAGTTGTTGCTTGTTACGAGGTTGCTTTATTAAATTTATTATTAATTTTTAGTAAAAATTAACACATAATCTTTTACAAATAACTTTTTTAATTATGTTTAAAGAAAAAATGGGTTGACGTCCTTTTTTATTATATCCGAGCGCTTTCCGTACTTCTTCCTTTTAAATCAGCAAGAGAATCATTAGTGTTGGCTCTAGACAGTTTAAAACAGCCAGTGAGTTTTTCTGAATTGGACCATATTGTATTGTAATAAATTATTTCTCATAATCAGGCTCTTACATACGAAAAATGGATTTTTGAACTAATTGAGGAGGAAAGTAAAAACATTCGAGCTACAACAAACAACTATGAATCAGGGCCATATTCAGATATATTAAACAAGGAGAACAAACTTTCGAATAATTATCGAGAAGTATGGATACATCCATCCAATGAATCCCTTGTTAAAGTATCACACAAGAACCAGCAGCCTGTTAAATTATCAATTGAAGATACTCTGGCGCAACTGTTTGTTGGTGAAAATGGAAAAAATGTATAATTTTTTTTCAAAAAATGATTATTTTCACTTTCAGATTCAGAAAAAAGCAATTTGCCATTTGCTTCATTGCGCTGGAGTTTTAATCTCCACAATTGGTTTAGACCAATTTAAACGTAGTTATGAGTTAATCCTTAACGAGTTGTTAACACTTGTACATATTGATGACACTATTCTTAGTCCTGCCTATTTACTCAAGATCATTGTTTTGTATACATTTCCAATTCATTCGCCAAAACCAGGTTTTTACAGCAAGGGCTTTATATGAAATAATTGATAATTTTTTACCGATTGATAAAATCAACTAGTTTTAGATGTTTCTCAAGTATTACTCGAAAATCAAAGATGTTCTGCTTTCGAGATGGCCTCTAGCTCTCTTGAGCATTTGCTTGAAATTCTTTATAAAGGTTGGTTACTTTTATAAAATAATTTATAAATCCGTTTAATATTTCATTGAAGATATGGACAAAATTGGACTGTTTATCCTTACTGGTCAACTTAGTAAAAAGGTTTTTTTTAATTTTTAGTAAAATAATTACTTTATTTGAAGTTTTCTTGCATACTTCCTTCAATTTGTTTTTTGGCATTTTGGCTTTATCGTACTGACAAACATCTGATACTAAATGTTTTAAAACGCTATCGAATATTTGAATTATTTGTTTTGATTGGTAATCGTTTGTACTTGCTGCGTCAGAGGCGAACATTATGCGCTTTAAGAGCGTTTAGTGAATTAGAAGATCCCGCAAAAGGTTTTATTAATTTAATTCTTTAAAGCATCCTAACCTTAAGTTTAGATTTATTGCGAATTATATTACCAGAGTTTGTAATACTCACTCCATATTTTGATATTTTGTCAAAGTCTTCTGTTCAATTTTTTATTGATGTAAACTCATTAGATGTGGAAGTCGGAGATAAAGACAAAGTATTTTTTATTAATTCACTTTATTATATTTTTTATTTAGAAATGGATAACTGTCCAGGCAAGATTTGCGTTTATTTTACGCCTCTGTGAATATTTGTCAGAAGATGAGTATTTTCCGATAAAGTTTGATGTTAATAATACTACTAATGACCCTTTTCGAGTGCTTCCGCGTCATAAAGGTTTTATATTGGTCAGAAGATTTTTATGTTTTTAAAAACTATTACAGCTGAGGAAAGTCAAAAACTAGTTACTGATGGGATGCTGCATGAGAAATTGGCAGGAACCGGTGAAGGTTGTAGTAACGATATGGATGTTGGAAACGGCAGAATCAACCCAAGTGACGATTTTACGTTGAGCACATCTACAGACGAACATGAATTAAAAACTGTATTATATTAAATTTATTAGCAGTAAAATAATATTAATTTTATTGTCAAGATAAATTTTTTGTTATTTCTAGCAATTATTATCAGAAGAGATTTCTCTTTTACATCATCGACTAGTTGAGGTTCGTCCTAAATATCTAGGTGCGTTAAAAAGAAAATGGGGTTACATATTTTTAAAATTTATAGTCTGTGATACAAACACGCTGATTGACTATCCCGAGGAAATCAAATTTTTTGTGAGCCATAAGGTTAGATAATGAGTTAAATATTTTATTGCCTTTTTGATTTTTCAAATTACAAATATCCCTAAAGATCATATTTTAAGATTTCCATCTTGCTTGTACCTACAATTGGTTTGTTGAATTAGAAAATTTATCTGTTAGAAAATATTTGAATTTAGTAATTGACGAACTCAGTAGCCTCGTTAAAGGGATGCCGATCAACAGCCCTACATTACTTCCCAGGAAGATTCTGAACCCTGAGGGTTCGCATTCAGCATTCGTCATGAGTAATGCTAATAAAGCAATTGATTGGCTTCGTGAAGCTGCTGAAAACAAGGTATTGGATTTATAAATTTAAATTCGATAATTTAATTACTTTTATGCTGGAAATGTATTTACTCTTACTGTCAATGGAAACATCATACAGAGGCCCAGCTTTGTGACTGAGTGTGGTGAATACAATTATGTGGTATGATGTTTTAAAGTGATTGAACATTTGTAAAAATTCAGCGAAGGACGAACGATGATAAAATATTATCAGCGTGTATCAATTTGTGTAGACGTTTCTCTAAGACTACAGGAGTGATCAGAACTTCAAAAGAAGAGGCGGTGCTACAAAGGACAGTCGTTCTTTTGACTGAGGTAAATTAATACCACTATTGGGATCCTGAATTTAAGATTGGCGATCTAACTTAACATTTAAGGATCGTGGTCTTAGTGCTAAAGCACTGGCTTCGAGAGTTCCTGTTCGTACGTTTCCAAATTTCTTGAAATGGGCTTTTCCAGATGCTGAAAAGTCTACAAAGAATACTTGAATAATTTTACCAATTTAATACTTATAATTTTTTTTAAAACAGCTAACATTTAAGCTAATTTTAATTCTTAACGTTTTCAATATTAAATTTTATCGGTAATTTTCTGAGATTTCGATCAATACTTCCTAACAAATAAGTATCCAAAATTCTGGCTAACAAAAACAAATGACCTATAGACATTGACCGATTGGTGAATAGGGATTGTTTGTTATTGAGATAAAAGAAAGAAAACATATGACGCTTGTCTAATGACTACTCTCTACTATATGTTTTTGATTTGTTGTGATTTAGTTGGTTTGATTTGCTTAACTACATTAAAAAACTATTTTCGATATGGATGCAAATGCTTGGAGTCTTGTTGAAGGGGATGAAAATGCGGCTGAATCAGCTGAGGAGGAAAAGCGAGTGGAAAAGGCGTTGATAGCTGCATTTGAAGCTGGGAAGCGTAAAAGCGTTTCAGTAGCAGCAGCTGTAGCAGCAAGTCGATCTACCTCTTCTGAGGTTATGTTTGCCTTTCACAGTTTTAACGTTTCATTATTTAGGGATATTTTGGTGAACTTTTAGATGACACACATTCAGCTCCTTGCGAGCGCGGCGAGACGTCCTCAATGGAGCGAGAGATGCGTCAACGGCACAAAGAACGGGTTAATCGCGCATTTAGAAGCAGGTTTGAAGCTTCATTTTGTATTTAAAAGAAGTTTCATAATTTCTTCTGTTAATCCAAGGTCTCCGGCAGTCGATTCACTTGTTCGCTTTGGCCACATGTTGATGGATCGAGTAAAACGTCGCAAAAGTGAATATCCTGTTTTTCCACAACTTACTATAGCAAACGAACTAGAATCTTTTCCTTTGGGATTATACTGCAAGAAGCCTTTGCAATTTTATAAAGAACCACCTTCAAACTTTAATGGAACTGAAGTTAAAGAGGTACCACAAGGAAGAGTAGTCAGCGCCAACTTACTTGATAGAGGTGGCTTTGGAAGAAAGTCTATCAAAGAGCGATGGCAAGTTTTCAAACCTTGTTTTGTTAAGCGAGAATTTAATATTTTTACAATAGCGCTCATCTCTTCCGACCAGTTGAATCTCACCTGGAAGACGCACTTTCTGGTGCAGGTATTATTCTCAAAATCTCTTAAAATCTTAAAATAGAATTTCGCCAAATATAGATGCACCATTGAGAGTACATGTTTATGATCCTTACTGTCCTGTTCACGGTTAATTTAGTAATTGTAATTTTTTAATTATTATTCAGGATCACGACGGCGACTGCGTCACGGAGTTGGTAAAACTGCAGCTGGGCAACGCCTGGTGGATATTCATACAATTTTTGCATCCGTAGAATCAGGTGAAGGTGATGAGGATGGACATAACCAAATAAGTCAGTACTTGCAGAGGTAGATCTTAAAGTTTTGATTGAATATTCAGATGTAGTTATTTTTTAGTCAAGCAATTTTGGCAAAGAAATTTCGCAAAGAGCGCCGTGCTTTACTTCGTGAGCTTGAGGGACCTAAACTAAAGGAGATGAAGTTACAGTGGGTATTTTATTTTTGTTTTAAAGTGAACTTAAATTAACCGCGTTTCTAAGATTTTTAGAGGAAATTAGGGATGGACCCTAGTCAGCCGTAAAAACAAATTTTTAATTTAACTTTCTTATTTTTCTAATCTAGCATTCTCACTGATTTGTGCATCATTTCACTTGCGTTTCTCTTTTTATTCACTGGTTTCAACGGTCTACAAACACTACAAACCTCCGTAAATGGCGCTTTGGGTGCAGACTCGTTATGGTACAATTAAAATTATTATTTTTATCATCAAATTCATTCAACATCAGTGTTCTTTACGCGAGCCTTGCTATATCCTCACTCTTTGTGCCGTCGTATGCGGTATTTTTGTTTTATACGTATAATATCATGATTATACCAATAGCTTAATCGAATTGGCTGCAAACGAACATTAGTTATTGCTATTAGTCTTCATTCACTCTACTTTTGTGCTAATTTCATTCCAAAGTTGGTAAAATATCATTAATTCTAAACTGAATTTTAATTCTTAAAATTTCATGTCAGATACTATTCGTTAATTCCAGCTTCAATTATGGTGGGGATAGCCTCCAGTTGTTTATGGGCAGCCAAATGCGCCTATATCACTGAAAGTGCTCTTAAATATGCAAAATTAAATGTAGAGTCATCAAGGTTTTTTCGTGTTATCTCATTAATAATAAAATTCCATTAAAACTAGCACAGTCATACCTAGGTAAGAGTATTTTATATTTGGAAGATGACATAAGAAACATTATCAAAAGCAATTTAGGTTCTTCGGTTTTTTCTTTATGTTCTATCACGTCGGGCAAGTACTTGGTAATTTACTTTCTTCTTTGATTTTGGGCGGTGGAGCGTTGTGGCAACTTGTTCCAGATGATCATGTTGATCATACGTTAGTGAAAAAAATTTCATCATTACTTATTTTGGTAGATGCGGCCACAATTTTGCTCAATTAAACATATCTCCAAGAGCTCAACAAAATTTGAGCGCTCCATCGCGATTAGCATTTATCGCTGTTGTTGGAGTGGATCTCCTTTGTGCGTTGCTCGCCTTGATTACAGTTAAATGGTTCCTAAATCCGCTACAAAAACAAACAACACTTACAAATATAACAGTGAAGAATGCCCCTAGGCTGGAAGCTACAGATATAAATACAATCGAACAAAATAATGCAACTAAAAGTGTTTTGGGAGAAGATTCGCCGCAGAATAATACTACCAATACAAACAATTATACAACTAATGGAAAAGAAGAAATTAATAAAAATAATTTCGCTGTAGATATATTTCGCATTAGTTTACGTAATTGGAGTCGACCGAAGCCTTTACTACTTATCCCCCTTACTATCTTCAATGGAATTGAGCAGGCTTTTGTGGTTTTTACTTTATTTTTTAAATTACAAAAACCATTTTAGGTTGGACTCTACACAAAGGCATATGCGGGATGTGCTCTTGGAATAAACGAAATTGTAAAATATTTTTGAACATTTTATTGTAGTTTGAGAGAAAATCTTACAAATCATTAGGGATTTGTGATGGTTTGGTTTGGTCTTGTTGCAGCTTGTAGCAGTCTAGTTTTTGGCCCACTAATAAAACTTTTTGGCCGAATGCCACTTTTAATGTTTGGAGCAGTTATCAACTTGTTAATGGTTAAATTTAATTCTTTCTATTTTAAATACAATTTTCTATTTAGTTATTTGTCCTCATGGTTTGGGCGGTTAATCCCGGTGATCGAGGTTTTTTTTGTCATATTTTGTTTATTCTTTAATTCTATATGTAGTTCTCTTCAATGCAGTCGCAGGTGTATGGGGAATGTAAGAGATTTTCCTAAATTTTTTATCTCAAAATTCCTAGGGCTGACGGCGTCTGGAACACACAACTAAACGGCTTTTGGTTAGCTATTCTAGGACCCGGTCGTGATCAACTTGAAATCGCTTTTGCCAATTACCGCTTTTGGGTATCGTTTGGACTCGCTCTTGGATTTTTGCTGATTCGTCTAACAGATATTGATAATTTTTTACTTATTGCCTTCTTTTTCTTGTTTGTTGGTATTCTTGGTTATTTTTTAGTGGAGCTGTTTGACATTATTTTGGTGGATATTAAAATTTTATATTAAAACTATATATCTTCTGATTTGCAGGTTCGTTTGAAAATGGTCAAATAATTTAAATGTGTTGGCTAACTGAGAAAATTTCGGAAAATCTTATTAAAATAGTTAAATGAATCTTTATTTTGGTGAAAAAGTATTGAGACAGAGATATTGTATTTGTTAAATCTTGTAAAAATACGAAAAAAATTATTTTTCAAATCTAAAAATACCTAAAATGTTTTTGAAATGAGAATCCTTATCCTAAGAAAAATGGTAAAAAACTAACAAATTCACTGGGTTTCAAAGTCCAGTATAAAGGTTACAAGAAATTAAAAAATGTTTTTGGAGAAAATTGTAATCTTTAGTGATTTTGTAAGAAACCCTTAACAATTCTTTAACCTTTTCATTTTTCCTTAGTAATGCGTTCACTTCGTAATGGAGGCAAGATCCTCGGAAGAATCAATATGGCAAAAATAGAAAACATGTGTATGCAGAAATAGAGCCTCCTAAGAAAATAAATTTTTATTGGTATTAGAAAACAAAAACCTGTATAATATCATGCCTGGAGAGAGATTCATCGTTACGAATGGAAAAGTGGTATACATTAGAGCGAATTTAGTTGCAAAAAATGTTAAAAAGTCGTATAAACGAGATCTCCACAAATTTGTTTTGAAATGATGTCGGACACATCGACGAACCTGGTATGAAAATTTAAAAGATTTAAAAAAACGTGATTATTTCTTACAGTTCTAGCGGCCGTCGTGACCAAAGCACCAGTCACGAAGGTAAGATAATATCCTATAAATTCGGAATATTACACGTTCGAATATATTGATTAAGTAATATTGTTTTTACCAACCCAAGAAAAATCCATGCCATATAGCAGAAAGTAGATAAGTAAATGCTGTTCGGTATTTAGATACTCTTTCATAGGCAACTCTGAATTAATTTTTTATTAAAGTATTAAATATGGGTTGTTGTTAACCTCCTAAGCCAATTCATAGTTGTTATGTTCCAGCCATCTAAAGTGTCTTTGAAGCTGAATGCGGTCTATTTTTAAAAAAAATTTAAAAACCTTTTTCTATTTAACACATACTTCAACTTTCCATGCATCAACATTTGTAATTTTATCCCATTTTGGGTCACCTTCTTCAGTGAAACCATTAAAACCAAAACCACTCAAGTTACATATAGCATCAGCTAAAATTGGGAATAAGTTGTGTTAACAACAAAAATGCTTACAAAAAATCCAAACGTAATAATATTGAGCTCGTTGCATGAAAATGACAAACCAAAACAGTCCTAACCATTGATAGAAAGGCATATTAAAAGCCTCAGGTGAAATTATTTGCTCCGGCTCAGAAAAATCGGCGTAACGATATATTAAGACACCAAAACAAAAAGCTGCTGACAGTTTTCTAAATGCTGCCCAAAATGGACTGGGAATGGAATCTGTCTTAAAGCAAATTCAGTCTTAAAAACAGCAAAAAAATTTGTTATACCTTTCCATAAAGTTCACCAGTACCATTTATGAAATCAATATAATCCGTATAAAAGCTAAGTGGCCCTGAAGAAATATAATTTATAAAATAATAAAATATAATTTTCATAATTAAAATAATCCATACCGGCCAATATAGTTTGAAATTTGAATAAATAGCTTAGGTAAGCAAGAACAGAAGGCACGTCTCTGAATTTTATAAGATAGATACAACCGAATTTTAATACCAAAATAATTACTTCAAAGATTCTTTCCGCTGGGTATCGCTGAGTTCCTTTTCTACATGACCATCATGAAGAGAAAAAGCAAGCAGCGTAACTTTTTGCACCATTACCATCTATAAAATTATACTTCACAATCTTAAGTATGAAAGACTACCATTGGACCCTTAATAAGAAGAATAAAAATAGAAACATAATTAATAGCGTACAGTGATATCTAGTTGATAGCTGCCAAGGTAAATCCATCGATACCTAAACAACTAGATTATAATATACCAGCTTTTTCTACTAACCAATGCATGAAGACCAAATACCCCATCGCGTATGTAAACACCAGCAAACCGACATATTGGACAGGACTGAACAAGAGCAAAAGATAACTAAAGCTGATAAGCCCAATGATATGCTTAACAGCTCTTAAAGTTATTTTCTAAAGTAAGAAATTTAATAAGAACATACCTCCCAAAGCAGAAATAACAGAATACAAAGCCAATCAAAAGTGGAATCAAAAGACGTAGCGTGTTGTCACCCGCACCACGAGGTTTAAGATATCTTCGAAAGGCCCAAGCGATAGGGATTGACAAAAATTGGCAGCACAAGAGATTGAGCTAGATACATTTTTTAGAAAATCAGAAACTATTTAAATTAAAAACTTTGTCACTGTCGAGACCAACGTATGGGACAAGCGGGGCAAGCAACTTGGAGCCGTCATAGAATGTGTGTACGCCCGGCATCTTCATTAATAAAAGGAAAATAATTTTTTTACATTTTATAAAAATAATGGATTGGTGATGACCAGTTTCTTGGAAGGCGAACTAAGAAGTAAAATTTTATTATTTGAACAAAATTAGGAAATGCGCAAATCATAATTTCCCTCTTCAAAAGATCTATTCAATTCGGAACAAAATTCATCATGCAATGCAGTTCCCAACGTTCGGCACAGTGGTAGAGCCATGCCTTGATATTTGACACAATAGATTCGATTATGTAAATCTCCCGGAGCAGTGCAACGTCTATCTATAAGTTCAGAAACACTAACAAGTAGAGGTCCCGCACATTGACTCATTAAACTAAAAATCATTTTTAGTTTTAAAGATATTTTTGAAATCATTTACCTGAACAGACGTCTCTCCAATAATTGTATCTTTTCTATATCCCGACAATGATGTGATGGCCCAAATACAACAGAAATGTGATATTGCCGAACAGGCCGAAGCTCATGAAAAAAAGGTTTATCGATAGTTCTACAGCGTTCACAACTTGCTAGTTCAATAGACTAAATTTTAAAGTTAAAAATAAGCAACAGAAAAAAGTCGTTACCTTGACCCTCTCGAGCGAAAAGTTTTCAGCTTCTACATAATGACCACTCCATTCAAACGTGATTGTTTGTGAATTTTTGCCATTTTTGAAACCAAGTCCTGTATTTTTATATCTAATTATTATTAGTTTACTTATATATTTATCGTTTAAGGTACCCGCTCGAAGTGTATTCCGGAAATTTGCAAGAGTCAAATCGTTCAACAGATACAGCCACCAAACCAAATTCGGAAGCAAACTCTAGTGGCTGCCAACTGTCCTAAATTATAAACTAAAAAATAACCAACAGAAAAACCTTATTATGTTTCGGCTGCACACTCGAAAAGATGGAGCCTACTGTTAGATCTGTAGTTTGTATTCCAGATTGGCCCGGCGCAAGCGTAAGATTGAAACAAGTAGAGTGCGGCTCTGAAGCCATTAGTATTTTCGCTACAGACTCAAAAATCTTTAAATTTTAAAATAAAAAAATAATAAAGTAAAAAACCTTTCGAAGGAGTAAACGGCTTTTCCTTAAGTTAGTTTTCCCGCCATGATGTGGAAAATTGAAAATTATATCAGTGAATTTTGTTTTCTTGGGTATTTCTTCCATGTCTAGTGCATCAACTTTGAACAAAACTTTTGTATTTTTACATTCATTTTGAATTTTATCAAGTACATCAACACTGGAGTCAGCATATTTTGTCTTCCATTCATTTTCCTCTTCGTAAACAGTTGCAGTTATGTATTTATCAGGAAATATACGAGCAAGCGAGAGCGAAAACGTAAGATTTCCATCACCAAGAATCAATATGCTTGAACCGAGTCTTTCCAGGAAGTACATGTTCAACAAAATCAGTAGTTCTAACTGTACTGGGACTCTAAAGAGTCCCAGTACTATTTCCTGATAAATACAGGGTAGGGGATCATTCAGTCCCGCCGATTCAGTCCCGCCGTTTCAGTCCTCGCCGTTTCAGTCCTCGCCGGTTCAGTCCCCAGCAAAAGGGGGATGTTTCAGTCCCCATGGGTTAAAAATTGTAATTAGGTGGGAATTCGGGGGTTAAAACGAACTGTTAAGTTTCCTTTGATTAAAAATCATGGAAAAACAGTTAAATAAATCAATAAGAAAGAAAAAAAGAATGAAATAAGAAATTTAAGAAACTCCAAAAATTAAAAAATTTAAAAGAAAAAACTCGTAAATTTAATAACATTTGGCTATAAAGTTTTAAAAAATTTATCAAAAAAAAAAGAAAAGTGCAAAAAACCATTGCACCGTTTCACTTATTAAATTTGTGGCCCTAAAGAGGGCCGTTTGGGTTTTTTAGCAAACGGCATGAATCTTCGAAAGCATCCGCCTTACGTGAGCAACTAAAAATTTAAAAAGAAAATCAGAAAAATTTAAAAAAAAAACATCAGAAATCCAAACCTTGTAATACCGTGCATTGAATTGGGCCTCCTTGTTGTCATGAGCTGCATTACCAGCTTTCGAGAACCTCAGCAGCTAAAGTATTCAAGAACAGCGGCCATGTTGCTGAAAAACGTCGCTCTTGTTTATGAAAGTCGTCCCCTAAAATTGATAAAATAATAATTTTAAAGAAAAAAATAAAAAAATACTTAAAAACCTAGTTGCCCTTTGGAGAAAATCAAAAAAAATATATAAAACTAAAAGAAAAGTGAACATTAAAAAATTTTTTCCGTTGCCGTCAACCCTTCCTAAAATTTTCTAGAAAAAATTTTGAAGCTTAAAAAGTGTTTAAATGAAACCTTAGGCTTTGGAATAACAGCATGCATGGCGAACAATCCTATGCTGAAGCAATTTCTGACAGAATTACAATTTTTAACCCATGGGGACTGAAACGGCGGGGACTGAAACGGCGAGGACTGAAACGGCGGGACTGAAACGGCGGGACTGAAACGGCGGGACTGAATGGTCCTTAGCCCCGCTTGAGTGATTGCAGTTTGAGTCTGATGATTTTTGTCTTTAACCTTTTTATTTGTTTTGATCGGTTTTCCAATTATTTTTATTTAATTTTTAGTTGATCTCTTAGAATGAGTTTTGATCCAAAATCCAAAGACAAAGCTGGCGAATTGAGTACTTATCGCGATATGAGATTTCAGGTATGAACATTATTTTAACAGTCATTTTCTAAATTTGACTTTAGGGTTCTTTGACTGATCAGGAAAGGCTTCTATCTCAAACCACAACTTTATATATTGGAAATCTTTCTTATTTTACATCAGAAGAACAAGTATGGGAATTGTTTCGTCGTACTGGTGATATTCGTCGTGTTATTATGGGACTTGATCGCTTCCAGAAAACGCCTTGTGGTTTCTGCTTTGTCGAGTATGTTTTCAATTAATGATAATTTTTTATGTTTTAATAACTTGTCATTTTCCAATTTAATTCCAATTTTTTAAAATTTTCTTGTTCATTTCCCTGTATTTAGGTATTATACTCGTGTCGACGCTGAGGATGCTCTTCGTTATGTTAATGGTACTAGGTTAGATGACCGTGTAATTCGTTGCGATTGGGATGCTGGTTTCAAAGAAGGACGGCAGTACGGACGTGGAAAGCACGGAGGACAGGTAACGTTGTTAGTTTAACTTATTTCATTTAATATTCAGGTTAGAGATGAGTACAGACAAAACTTTGATGCTGGTAGAGGGGGATGGAATAAAACAATTCAGGTTTTGTTGATTTTTAATTTCAAACAACTACCAGTACAATTTTTAGAAGCGTACTGAGCATATGAATCAGAGAGTTGGTGTTTAAATTTTTGAACTTTGTTTTTGTAATGACCTTCATTTTGAATAAAATTGCTTTTATTATTAAGGTTGTTAATTTATTTGGATTTTTCCATTAAATTCTTTTTAATTTTTAAATTTTATTTACTTTATAAGATTGCCAAAAGATTTAATGTTGTTGAATTTTTTTTATTTCTTAACTATTTTGAAATTGCTTTTTGCTGTTGAAGTTGACATCGATCTAACGTTTGTTTTCCTTTTATTTTTTATTTATTGTTAGTTTCAATTTTAGTGTCGACAGAACTGGTTGGATTGATCCGTCTGACCCCCTTTCTAATACAATTTCACAATATGGCAATACCGGTGGTAGCAATAAGATTGGATATGATTGCGGCGAAAAGTTTAATATTCTTTTAAAGGTTTTTTTTGTTTTAATATTTCTTAGAATTTTTGTTTTAGGAAAATTCTGAAATTCACGAACGTCTAAATGTTCTCCATTTGGCTCGTGAGAATTCAGTCGATGTTCTTATGAAACATGTTTTGAGGAATTTTTTGAGGAAACTAGACATCGATTTGGCGGATATAAATCAACCAGTTTTTAAGAAAGCTCAGGTATTTAAATTGTTTTTTCCTTTCAATAATTTAAAAACCATCAATTTTGAATTCTAAATTTACCAATGTTTTCAGGTCGCTCTTTCCGTCGAGGATCTATCTGTGCTCAGACGCTATTTGCAAAGTGAGAGAACCGTTGAAGAGTTTGGATTACGTGAAGACTTGCGGTTTGCTTTGGAAAATTTTCTCATAGAGGTTTTTGATTAGATTGAATAAAAAAATTCTGAAATTTTAAAAATTTCATAGGCGGACGTTCGGTCGCAAAATTCAATTTTTGCATTACTCCATTCAATGTTGCCTTATCTAATGCTACTCAATTTGTTGTTAATCCTTCCTGCTTCTATAATTTTAATTCGTTGGGTTTGCAGTTTTCGTCGACTTTGTTTTGTTGTGTTCGTCAGTGCATTCGGGCTCTCATATTATTTTGCATATATTCGAAAATATCAAGTTAGTTTATATTTGAAAAGAGGAACATTCTTTCAACTTCGTTTTAGGAAGTTTTAGCACAGCGATTTGAGCGCGCAAATTGGGATGGTTCTAAGCATCCTTGTACGCCTCGAGGATTAATGAGCGAGGCTTTTGATGTACTTTTGAGTTATGTAAGTTTAGCGAATTTTGCAGCAAATATTTATTTTCAAGGTTACAATCAAAGATAAAAGTGACTGCCTAAAATCGTATGAGGTAATTTTAAATAAAATTAAAAATATTTTTTATATTCTAGGACATTTTGATTGAACCAATTCTTCTCGTCGATCCTCTTCAAGTTCTTGCCGAGGTGCTTTCAAATTTTGTCTTATCCCCATTTTCGATTGCTGGTCTTCATCTTAATCGGTTTTTCATAAAATTTTTTGAAAATACACCAATCCATTTTGCACTTCTGATGGCAGTTCTTTTATGTTTAATGCCCATATTAATTGTTTGGACTTTTCTTCGTATTCGAGAGCATGTGGTAACATTATATTCTTTTATTCTAACGATAAGCTTGAAATTTTAGGCTCGTGAAAGACGTGAAGACGAACATAAAAAACGTCTGGAAAAGATTAATCACTCAACAATTCAATCTTGTTCTAATACCTTACCTGTTGCTGATGTCACTGATGAGAGAGAACGAAAATTAAGGCGGAGAGTCGGTGGACACGGTATCATTTTTTGTTTTAAGAATAATGTTAGAATATTCTAGACCGATCATCATCTGTTTCTTCTTTACGGGAAATTCGAGAGCGGATGAAGAGAAGGGAACTTGAACAATAAGGTCCCAAACAAACGATCGTTTTATATTTAATACTTTCTTTATTTTTTTTACTGATTCATTAAAAGTCAATCTCTTAAAGACAATTTATTAGTAATGACGTAAGCAAATTTAAAAGTTAAATTTGGTAGAAATTAGCAGAGTACTTGCGTTGGTAGAAATTAATGCGGAAAACAAACAAGCTATCTTTTAAATTAACAAGAGCGCGAACCTAAATGATTCATTTAACTTGTTGAACATGTTCATCACAAAACGAATTTTTGTGCTTTTATCACTCCAACTAATACCGAACATTGTTTCCGCTCAATGGGCACTCGTAAGTTTGTCTTAATTTTGGTATATTATAAGAAGTTTTTAAGGTTTACAATGGGGCATTGGTGGACAAAAAGGATCAACCCGTAGTAACTGGCGACAAACAGAACACTGATGCCTCATCTTCCACCAACAATTTTATGTGTCTTATTGTTTTCTGTCCTGCTGGTGATGGATATAGTAATCCTGCCTATGCTGGTTATGGTTACAGCTATTCCAACCCCGGTTATGCATATTCTTCCGCCTACTACCCAAACAATTATGGCTATTCATCGTATGGTTCGAGTAACTATTACTGCTATTATAGCCCATCCTACTGCTATGGTTATGGTTCGGGTTATTATGGAAAATGATACGTCGAGAGTAAATACTATACTTTAAATTTAGAATTTTTTTAAATCAATCATAAATCATCGAACAATTTAATTGAAGACAACAAAGGAATTAAATTTTTTCAATATTCAGACTTTTCTTATAAATACCAATTTTGCGTTCAAGTTGTCTAGACGTATCCTGCCAAATGTTTAATGGATCACGCGCCATTGCCTAAGTAAAGGAAATTATAAATAACATCATTTAAAACAAAAAAAATACTTCATGATCCTCTCCATGCTTGGATAGCATCTTCTCGCAAATGTCCATATCGTTCGGGTGTAAAGAGGCTTTTTGCTTCCTTCGTTTTTTCTGTTTGTCAGATTCGTTTGCCTCCACAATTGCGATTTGTTCAAGCTCAATCAGTACTTGCGTTGTATTACCTTAACTTTTATACATTAATTTTATTGTAAAAAATAATACATTTATTGATTTTCTCTAGGTTTGAGCCTTTCTTCGGTTTTTTTAGATTTTCTGCTGAATGTTTCAATTCTCCATCAACCTCCATCATTACCTAAATTTTCAAAGGCATATAGAAGATAAAATTAACAGACTAACTTCATTCGGGTCATAAGCAAGCCCCATTGAAGCCAAATTTTGTCGAGTGGTCATTTGCTTTTGCCATGAATTTTCGATTATCTGACTAAATTTATAAAAGTTTAATTAAATAAGTTTAACTAACCATCCTTTAAATTTACGTTTCTTCTTGTATTTCGTATTCTGCCTCTTTGCTGCAGACAAATTGTAACGGTAGCGTACAGACTTTTTCCGTCCATGTTTTACAGAACGCATCCTTTGTAAACAACTTTAAAAAGTGATTATTAAAAAATCAGCGTGAAACATATGATTGATAGGTTTTTAATTACTTTGACAATAAAGCATTTATGACGATTTGTCATTTGTGACGATTTGTCAGTTTTTCATCTCATGTTGGCAATCTGTCCGTTTCCTTTTTTCATTTTTGGCTTTTTTCTTTCCTGGCAAAATTTTTATTTAAAATTTTTTACTTTAATTTTTCTAATCAGCGTGAATTTTTTTTTAAATTTTAGGTCTTACATTACTAATAATTTATTAAGTAGAATGCGCATTAAAAGGATTGAAATCGAGGGTTTTAAATCTTATTCTCAGCTTGAAGTTGTGAACAAACTAGATCCTCAGTTTAATGCAATAACTGGTTTGAATGGTAAGTACTACATATATAAATTTCATTATATATTAAAAATTATAAATTGTAGGCTCGGGTAAATCAAACATTTTGGATGCAATTTGCTTTCTGCTTGGAATAACTAATTTGGCAAATGTCCGTGCACACACACTTACTGATCTCGTTTACAAACAAGGCCAAGCTGGCATAAATCGGGCAACAGTTACTATTGTTTTTGACAATAGCGAGCAGCAGCCGACTGGTTATGGCAAGTGCAAGGAAATTGTTGTTCGAAGACAGGTATATTTTTTAAAACAGATTACAATCCAAATCTCCAGATTATCATTAATGGGAGAAATACATATCAAATCAATGGAACTGTTGCAACTAATCAGCGGGTTTCTGATCTCTTTCGAATGGTTGGTATAAATGTGAACAATCCACATTTTTTAATAATGCAAGGACGTATAACAAAAGTTCTTGGGATGAAACCGTTAGAGGTACATTTAACAGTTTTACTCATTCTAAAGTTTAATTCAGATTCTTTCAATGTTAGAAGAAGCGGCTGGTGTACGCATGTATGAGTGCAAAAAGCAACACGCCATTCGCATCATTGAGAAAAGGGATGCAAAAGTTGAAGAAATTAATAAGGTATTTTTCTAATTATTTTTTTCACATTTTGAAAGTATAGCTCTTCGAAGAAGATATATTCCCTCGTGTTGAGCGTTTAAAGAAAGACCGTGAAAATTATTTAGAATACCAGAGAGTCGAACGTGAGGTTGAAATTATTGGGCGAAAGTTTAATGCTTATGATTATCATAATAGTCAGGTATTATAAAAACTTTAATGATTCATTATAACTTGCTATTTAGCTGCAAATAAAAGAACTCGAAAACAAAGTTCAAGCCTTTCAGCAACGAATTGCCCAAGTAATAAAGGAGATTGATTTGTTACAAGAAGAAACAACACGTGAAGAAGAAAATTTGCGAAAAATGGAGTCGGAACGGGCTAAAAATGCTGCTCCCGAATTTCGGAATTTAGAAAAATTACTTAAAGAAAAACAGAGTTCCCTTGCTAAAATTGAATCTGAAAAAGACGGAGAAGAGGTTTTATTTAAAGAAGATTTTTTAAATACATTTTTATAGGCTACCCTTAATGAGCTACAGATTTCTATTGAACGGAAAATTGAATCGTTGACTAGTGATAGGCAACATTTAGAGACAAAAAGAAATTATCTTGCCAATGCTCAGTCTGAAAACGGTACTGTTGAGCAGCGTGGACTATCGGCAGAAGAAGCGGTTCATAAAGCACGTCAGAGGCTAGAAGCATTAGCTCGTGGAATGACTACCGATGAGATGGGTAACGCTGTGACTTTAGAGGCTCAACTTACAGGTCATTTCTTTTAATCTTGTTTATAATTAAAAAAGTTTGTTCTAATTTAGCTACAAGAACAAAACTTTCGGAGCAACAAACAAATTCAAAGAAATTGGAAATGCAACTAACACAGTCACAAAAAATTATTGAGAAGAAACGTTTAGAACTTGCCACTTCTAAACGTCGATCCACTGGGAGTCACGAATTGAAAAGAAAAATAGAAACTGAAATTGCTAAACTTGAGGTTGTTTATACTTAAAATTGTCTAAACTTTAAATTTTTATTAGCGAGAACTCCATTCATTGAATTTTAACCCCGAGCTGGAGAAAAATATTGAAGCTGAACGTAAACTTTTACCCCAACAACATGCTGAAATTACCCGCGAACTCGATAATTTTGAAGCACGGTATAATTCTTGTTAATTCAATAACCTTATACATATTTTGTATCTTTTAGTTACTACAATTTACAATTTAACTATAAAGATCCCTATGATGGTTTTGATCGCAAAAGTGTTAAAGGAGTTGTTGCAAAATTATTCAAATTGAAAGATCCTAAATTTGCAACAGCACTAGAGGTTGTAGGTGGAGGGCGGGTTTGTTTTTTTATTAAAATTTGTTTCGATTTCGTTTATTTTCTAATAAATTTCATATTAGATTTACAACATTGTGGTTAACAAAGCAGAAGTTGCCAAAATTCTTATTGATAAAAAATGTATTCAAAATCGAGTAACAATGCTTCCTATGGATAAAATTGAAGTGCGTGGAGTTGTAAGTCAGCGTCAAATTCAAGAAGCTAAACGAATGGTCGGTGATGAAAATGTGTTTGTTCCCCGAGAACTGATTGAATATGAACCAGAATTAGAACCAGTTATAAACTTTGTCTTTGGAAATTCTTTGGTATTTTTGGTTGATATTTTTGGTTTAAAAGAGTATTTTCAGATATGTGCGACTATGGAACAGGCAAACTTGTTAACTTATAAAAATCAAAATGTAAATTGTCGGACTGTAACCTTAAATGGTGATGATTTCAATCCTCGAGGAATTCTGACCGGTGGTTCTCGAAACCAAAAAGCATCTGTTTTGACCGCACTTCATGATGTTTTGGGCAAGTATGAAAGAATTTCTCAAATTAACAAGCAGCAAATTTCTTTAAATGGTATTGTTTATTTTTTAAATCATTTTTCGTTGCTTTGTTTTTAGCTAAACTGGCTTCACTACGTCCGATGCATCAACGTTTCGAAGATTTAAATGCAAAGTTACGAGATCAGAAACATCATTTGGAGGATGCTGTTGCGGCTCTAAAATTCAATCCTGTTGAAGTTTTAACTGAAGAAATTGAACGTTTGGAGCGAGAAATAAAAGACGCAAATGAGATGATAGAAAAGAATTTACCCGATACTGAAAAATTAAAACAACGAATTCTTGATTTAGAACAGCAAAAAAGGGACGAAAATTTTCATGTATTAAGTTTTATTTTCTGATATTAAAAGATTTTGTAATTTTTATAATCCAGGAAAATGAAAAGACGAATGCACAACGTGAATTAGATAATGCTAAAAGGGAACTAGAGAGAATGAAAGACACTTTCGTTAATGCAAAGGAACGTCTTGCAAGTTTGAGGTTTTTGTATTTTAATTATTCGTGTTTTATTTTTGAATTTAAGAGAAGAGATTTCCTTATTAGAAGAGTCGATTGAAACGGACAGAAAAGAACTTGCTCAATTGGAGAGATTACGTGAAGAAAAGAACGCAGAGATTGAACAATTTACAACAAAAGTTGCAGAAGCAAATGTTTCTTTATCTTTAAATTAACTTTAACGTTTTATTTTAAATACAGGAAGCTGTTCGACATATTCAAGATGATATGGATAAATACAATAAGGATATTCGTCTAAAAGACAAGACTGTCCGTGCGAAGGCTGCTGAAATAAGTGAATTAAAAAAACGAATAAGCCAACTGAAAAATAAACAACAATCAAATGATAGGGACGTGCAAGAAGCTCTCAAAAATTCAAAAGAATTTGCTAAACGAGTAAGATTCTTTTTTCCTTTTTTTCTTTTTATGTGATTCTCTTTTAGGCTCAACAATTAGAACGAATACACCGTTGGATTTCTGAAGAAAAGGAAAATTTTGGTGTACATGGCACAGATTATGATTTTACTGATTTTACATTTGATATCGGAAAAAGAGAAATTGAACAACGCAAAGATAGAATTAAAGAACTTTCGCATACAATAAACACAAAGTAATACTATTAAACATTTTGTTGAAATCCTCCTTGAATACTTTCTTATTGTTGAGATTTACTTTAAATTTTTCAATTAAGGGCAATCCACTTACTGGATACAGCTGAGGGACAATGTCAAGAATTAGATGCCAAGCGTTCTCAATTGGTTAAAGATAAGAAGCAACTCTACGATACAATAGAACAACTTGACGAGAGGAAGAAACGAGAACTTATTGCAGCCCACAAACAAATTAGCAATGTATTGATTTTCCTGTTTTAATAATTTTCTTATTTTTGAAGGATTTTGGTTCTATTTATTCAACTCTTCTTCCCGGTGCTGGTGCTGAACTTGTACCTCCAGCCGGGGCTGAAAACTGTCTTTCAGGACTTGAAGTACGAGTCGCATTTAACGGGAAATACAAGGTTTTTTTTAATTAATTCAACAATATTAAAGTTTTAATAGGACTCATTGTCTGAACTTTCTGGTGGACAACGCTCGCTGATTGCGCTTTCATTAATCTTGGCTATGTTAAAATTTAAACCTGCACCTTTTTATATTCTTGATGAAATTGATGCAGCTTTGGATATTTCACACACGGAGAATATTGGAAAAATGATAAAAAATCATTTTAGCCAGAGCCAGGTAATTTACTTACATATTTTAGTTATACAGAAATATTTTTAAGTTCATTGTTGTATCATTGAAGCAAGGATTTTTTGACAATGCAAATGTTGTATATCGGATCCAATTCAAAGATGGTCGTTCAATTATATTGAGAGAAGAAAACAACAAGCAATAAATATTTAATATGGCAATCTCACTAAATAACATTCTTTCACTTTTTCTTTTATATTTGATTTTTTATTTATTTTTTTGATCTCTATTTAATCATCAATCTACCTTTTTTCTTTTACACTTAATAAAAGTAAATCTCATAACCTTTTATTTCATTTGTTTTACATCACTTATACATATTACTCTTGGTTTATACATACTTTTGATGTTTTTAAAATTTTAGGATTTTGTTTAATTCCAGAATGGATTCTAAAGAAGATATTTCCTCTCAAAAAAGAAAGGCCAGCACCCCTATTTTCTCGCTTTATGGATCCGATGATGAAGATGCTAATGGTGAGACTGGGGATTATATTCTAGATACAGAGCCCAAAAGAATTAGATCGGAAGAATTGGATGGTGAAATGAATAGTGTTCCATTTTATGGAGGATCCATTGATTCTGGTAATCTATTGTTATTAGTTTTTTATATATTTAGAATATCCATTTTAGAGAAATCAGCAGCAGAAAGTTTCCTGTTGAGCGTTTGTGCAGCACGTAAAGGGGAACGAGAAGATATGCAAGATCGTCATCTTTTAATTGATTCATTACAGAGTCAGATGGAAAGTTTGCTGGCACTACATGGAGTGTATGGCTCATGTGATCGATATATTGATTCATATTTTGGATCTAATTTTTTAGCAAAGGACGTTTTGCCTTTTATGCACTTTTTGATGGTCATGCTGGTGAGCATGCATCTGATTATTGTGCAAAAAACTTTGTCCACAAATTTGTTGAAGTCTCCAGAGAATGTATTACTATATATTTAATTTTTTATATTTTTAATTTATACATTTAAGGTATTAATGGGAGTTCGGAAATTGCACTTCTTGAAAAATCTATTAAGAAGATTTTTAATGAAACATACAAAGCTGTCGATGATCAGTTTCTCAATGAGGCTAGGAAAAGGTTTCATTTCTTTTATCTTTTTATTAATCTTTAATTTTAAGTAAACCAACTTTGAGAGATGGGACCACTTCTACAACTATATTGTTGTTAAATGAAACAATTATTTCAGCGAATGTTGGCGATTCAAAGGTTTAAATTTCTTGGGAATTAGTTTTTGTTGTTTAATCGTAGGCTGTCATTTGTCGATATAAACCTGATGAGAAGCAAAGCATCGCTATCCAACTAACAATTGATCATAGTCCAATGATTTTTGCGGAAAGAATGCGAATACAAAAAGCGGGAGGTTCTGTCAAGTAAGCACCTTTTTTCTTATTAATTTTATTAAATTTATTCTAAACCATGTGTTTATTTCAGAGATGGTCGTGTAATGGGGATTCTTGGTATTATTGGGAATTCGATTAAAAATTAAAAAAAATTCAAATATTTTAGAAGTCTCACGATCTATAGGTGATGGTCAAATGAAATCTTATGGAGTTATCTCTAAACCGGATGTTAAAAAATTAACACTTGGTTTGAATGATATGTAAGTAACATATTTTTTTATTCTATTATATTTAATCTTTAGGTTTTTGATTTTGGCATGCGATGGACTTTGGAAAAGTTTCACACCAGATTCAGCGATTAATTTTGTTTTGGATTGTTTCAAACGCAGAACAGCATCAAATTCAAAAGAAGACGAAACATCCCTATGGTCTTATATAGCTGATGAGATCTGTGCCAACGCAATTCGTCGAGGATGTAGTGACATATTTTTTTATTCTATTATATTTAATCTTTAGGTGGTGATAATGTTACTGTTATAATTGTGGTTTTTATAAAAAAGGATGAAATGATCAAATTTTTCTAGTTTCTATTTTCAACAGATTTTGTTTGATTAAAATAAATGATTTTTTCGTGTTTTCTTGTAAATTTTTATATTCTTTATACATGTATGCGACTTTGTTCGCCTTTCCAGTATTTTATTTTATAATTTATTTATTTATTCATTTATTCAGGATTAATGACTTTCAATAGTAAAATTCCGATTGCTGAAATAAATAAGGAAAATATATACAGAGTATGGCCACAGTTATTAAATGCAATTCAACACGCAAATTTAGTGGCAGTCGATTTAGTTTTTTTAATATTTAATTTATTTTACTTGATTCATCTTTAGGAATTTAGTGGTCTTGGTGATTCTTCTAATAAAAAGACATTCCACGATCGGTACAAGATTGCTAAAGAAACTGTAAAAAGCCGCACAATTCTATCAATGGGAATTGCTACATTTCAAAGAAGATTGGCGAATGATCCTCGGAATGTTTCTTATAAATGCAAGGTTACTTTTAATTTTTTACTAAAACTTCAGATAACGAATGAAAAGTAACTTTTCTACTTTAGATTTTTGATCTACTTTCGCTTGAGTCGAAGCCTTTTGTCGCAGATCCAGAAGCGTTTGTATTTCTTTCATCCCACGGTTTTGACTTCAATCGTTTGTTCAGCCATGGTATCAGATATACAAAAGCGGTGAGTTGAGGTTTACGTTCTTTAATATTTAAAGTTTAGGCGACTTCTAGAGAGAATATTTTCAAATCAATTTTCGAAGAAATTCTTGCATCCGGTGTCTCGCTTGCAGTTCACAATGGATTTAATGATTTGTTGTTCATTTACGAGCATTTTTATGCTTCATTGCCAGATAGCGTGGATGAATTTGTTGCGAATATAGCAGATTGGTTCGGTATTGTTGACGGATCAAATTTTGTTGGTGTTGGTTCTCCTACTATTTTGGATTCAAAATATTTGGCGTTAAAGAATGAAGAGGTTTGTACAAATTAAAGTGATAAATTAAACGGGACCCGGGATTCTTGAGGTTAAATGCTCTTGATATTTTGACATAATTTTTAGATACGGATTTTAATCAGCTTAACTAAATATTTTCAGTTTGAAAGCTCGTATTTGGAATATGTATTCAGAAAAGCTCAACGTATGAATCACGTGCGAATGGAAACATTAACTAAACCTTATGTCTCGATTAAATTCTCAAAATTACCAAAAGACGTTAGAAGTGAAATTCTCTTCAGTAGAATAAGTGTTGCTCTAAGTGAAAACTTTCTACAGAAAAATAAAACAAATGTTAAGTATGACCAATTATGTGAGAACTACAAGGTATAATAAATATATTTGGAATTTACGATATCTCCAGTTTTTAGAATTTTGGCAATTGTCGTAAAGCTTGTCAAAAAGAACATGACATTGATCTGGTCTTAGATTATGAAGATAAACGTGAGGAAATCAGAAAGGATAAAGAAAAAAGGCGGCGTGAAAGAAAGACTATAAAACGGAAACTTGGCATTGATACAAAAACGAAGCTTGAATTGGTATGTTATATATCTGAAAAATCTTAACCCTGAAATGAAGTATCTAAAAACCATTTAAAAATAATAACTAAAAAATTAAGAGTGATGTACAGAATATGCAACCGAGTGATACGAAAAGATCCAAAATCAAACTTAAGGACACAAGTGAAGATTCAGATAATACAAACAATACACATTGTGTTAAAGCAACTGCCTCGGAGTTAATTAAGTTTGATTGTGCAACAAATGAAAGTTCAAATCAATTAGGCACTTTTGAAAATAGAGGAAAACATAGAGCAGGTTTACTTTTGTTGATAAATTTAACTTTAAATAAAAATTCAGGAATGGACGCATTTGCGACAGGGTTTTCAGTGTTATACCTCAATGTAGATATCAATGCTAAACAAAATTTAAATAATGGATGTTTGTTCGACTTGAATTTGGCTGCACGTCTCCCACTACCTGGAAAAGAGTTTCCTCTGTTGCTAAGAAAACCTGAAAGAGTGCGACAGTCAGAGTCACATGTCCTAAACTGGGGAAGAATACAAGATCGCAGAAATGGCTTCTTAGAATCAAGGTATGACTTTTAGTTTTTGATTTTTATCTGTTGAAATATTCAACATTAATTTTTTAAATAAAAACAAAATTCACAACATCATTTGTTCTTCCTCTTTCTTTAACAAAGCTTTCCTTTCAAGTAAAAATCTTTCATGTCTTTCACGTAAATACATCAACAAAGGTTCAAGATCCAGTCTATATTTTCCCGAAATAAAAAATAGCCGTTCACCACCAAACATTTTTGCAACTTCCTTCTCAAATTCTTTCTAAAATATTTTATTTTTCATTAAATATTCTTAAAAATTACCTTATTATTCACCGTGTCAATTTTGTTAAAAACAATCGCAGTTTCTTTTTTCATTAAATCAGCATCATACAATTCTAATTCTCTTCTCAATGATAGCCATTGATTCTTCATTTCTTTTTGGGAACAATCAATGACAAAGATTATACATTCACAACGGAGGATATGCCTTAAAAAACTGAAACCAAGACCTTCGTTTCTATGCGCTCCTTTCACTAGTCCTTTAAATAGTTTCTTTAAAACTTAAAAATATTTTTCGATTTTCCACCGGGTATGTCGGCAACTAAATAAAGTTTATTAAAGAAAATAAAATTACTAAAAAACCGGCAACTTGAAAATAGTCCGAATATTCAACCATCCCAACGCTAGGTTTAAGTGTTGTAAAGGGATATGCAGCTACTTTGGGTTTTGCGCGAGAAATTGCCCTGAGAAGTGTACTAAATAATAGAAAATTAATAATAGAAAACCGAAACCTACGATTTGCCAACATTTGGGAATCCCACAAATCCGGCAGTCGCCATCACGCGCATTTCTATATCATAAGAAACCTGAAAACACTATTTTTAAGTCATATTTTAATTTTTATAAACGCTTTATCAATATCTCCATCCTTCTATCACACTTACCTCTTCACCACGGCCTCCTTCTTCAGCTTTTAACGGTTTCCTTGTCATATTCTAAAATAATAAAAAATACTGTTTAACTAACAGTGCGTACCGATAGGTAAAATGCATTTCCATGTCCGCCAGCGCCACCTCTCGCGGCAATAAACATTTCTCCATCACGAGTTAGTTCCCAAATTGACTCTTTTACAGGTCGAAGTTCATCTTCACTTGGTCGTTTGATAAGAGTATTCAATGGCACGTCCATGTATAAATGGCCGCCATTTTTACCATGACAGCACTTTCCTTGACCTTTTAAAAGTTGTGAACTAAAATTTCAACATAAGCTTTACCTGGTTGTCCATTTTCCGCTTTTATGAGCAATTCTACTTTCGATAAGTCACTAACTTTTGAGTTGGCTAAGATTGTGTAAACTTGAAGAAAAAAACTGAATACCTTTAAAGATAACATGACCTCCATTCCCACCATTCCCACCGTCCGGACCGCCTGAAAGTTTGAAGTGGCTATCGATTATAAATGGTTTAAAATACAGAATTCTAAATTTTTTTCACGCAGGAATGAAATTACTCCATCACCACCATTTCCCCCAGAACACACTACTTTTTGATAATCAATAAAGTCGAGGGGTTCACCGGTTGATCTTAACTTTTTTGGAAGAACTGGTGCTTTGTGTGAAATGTTGTAATTTTCATTTTTGTTTGCTTCAGATATTGTTGTAGAGAGAGGCCTATTTAAAATAATAATTGCAGAGTCAAATTTTAGGCTCTTTAATAAAATTTTGCCGATTTTCATTTGAAATCTGAAAAATAAAACAATAAATTTTATAAGATTGCAGACAAATTTTTTTTAGAAATTTCAGTTAATTTTCAAATTGGGCGATGAAGCTAGGCGGTCAAACGTCCATTTCTCTTATTTGGGTTAGAATCCACTTGAGTCCTACACTTACAAAAATCATATTTTTTCACTAAATATTTTCAAAATTTATTAATATTTCTTTTGTTATTTATGTAGTTGCAATAGAATTTGGATGGACTCTTCAACTCAAATTGATCGACTTAAAAACAATTTTTTACTTTCTATTAAAAGAAGTGCAGTTTTCTCAAATCTCCCACTTCAAATACGGGCTCAAATATCTAAAGATTTATTAAATAATGGAAATGAAAAATTGCCAACTGATTGCTGCAGATTTTGTGGTATTAAACAAGATTTTGAAACTTCACAAATTCAAATTATCAAACGAAGGGGAAGAAGAAATAAGAGGTTTTGTTTTTAAAAAATAAAAACGAAATCTTTTTAAGTGCCAAAATAAGCATAGTTTGTCAGGGATGTCAAAAAGTTGCAGCAAATCCAGTTCAACTTCCTTCGGTTGTTTCACCTCATAAGAAAGCTGAATTTACTTCGAAGAATCCAAACTCTTCCACAAGAGCAACTTCTCTTGAAACTGACAAAAAATCTAATAGAAACTCAAGGTTTTATTTTGATTAGTTGAATATTTTATTGATTATTGTTTTTAGTTCGAATATGTTGAATGTTTCTCATTTGAGCAAAGGCGTGGCTCGGCGAACTTCCAAGGTCAATAAATTACATCTACTAGCACTGAACAATAGTAAGCCAATTTGTAATTCACTTTCCTCTTTTCTTAAATCATTTCAGTAATACGTAAATATAGGTTTTCTGGGTTTATTTTTATAAAAAGTTACATTTTCCTTCAAATAATTTTGTAAACTTTTATTTTAACAAGATTTCCTCTTGCTCATCATAGTAATCAAGTTCCATTCTCACATTTACGCTTAATAATTTTCCCGAGTCAAAGAAGTAAATTCGTTCATCCACGGGATTGTAGCTTATCTGGGTCAAACCTCCGTAAGGGTTGTACCTAGAAATACTTCATTATGTCCGGGCAACGGGATTTTTTTGAAAAAGGCTTACCAAGGCACGTCGATGAATAGACTTTCATTCTCTGAAAATTTTTAAATTATCCTAATAACTTATTTATTTTTAAAGTTCTTTCTTTCCAAATCGAAAGCAAAAGAAATATATGTCGCGCGCTCTTTCCCGCTTTCCAATCCGTATATTACCTTTTTAAATTAATAATATTTGATTATCTTTCAAAATCAAATTTACCCCACACATCACAAAAGCATCAGCCAATTCCTAGTCAAGAGGGAAAACTTTAGGACGGAAAATTTTATCAACAATTCATACCGTCCCATTAACGTCTAGCTCCCACGTAGCAACAATATTAAGATCCTAATTAAAAGAATGTAAAAAAATATTTATGATCACGGTTTTTAAAAAAATATTTTATCTTTTCTACTTTCATATAATTTTATTATTCTTACCTCTTCCACTTTGCTGACCAATAATCTTTCAGAATCAGGGCGCATATAAAGAACCTGAAAACAGGAGTTAATTAAATTCTACTTATTTAAATACCCAAATCCCATTGTGATCGACAGAAAAGTCTACATAATTATGGGAGCGATTATAAAGCCATGGATGCCTTTCTGTTTCATTACATTCCTGAAAACAAAACTTTAGAACCCCTTTTGCGTGTTTAATAAGTAAGTTACTATAAAGAAATTCTAAGCTTGCCTCAAAACTTTGGTCATGCTTCCTTGGACCTTAAAGTTGAGTAAGGTGATTAAGATTTTTTTTTTCAAGAGTTTCTTACAATCCAAGTAAGAAATTGGTCCAAGGGCATCACTCTGAATATGTTCTGTAGTGTCCAAATCGTATCTAACCAAAACATTTGAGCCATGTCTATGATAATAATACGAAGCATTATTGACCATACTTCCTGTTCCAGCAGCCAAAAAATCCATATAATACCTATTGTTTTTGTTTTTAATTATAGGACTATTAGATTGTCGTCGAACTTTATATTCTGTTTTTTATTCAACAGCTCGCGTTCATTCGCATACTCATATACAACAGGAGATGCAAATGTATCAGTAACCCATCGTTTCTTTTCCCATTCTTCGTTACGTGGTGTAGAATCTCGAAACCTTTTTACAAAATTCTGAACTTTTCGGATTCCATCTTTATTTACCAAGAACCAGTAGCACCGTATTGAGATTCAGCATGCAAAACGGGAATGCCGACTGCATTCAATTTACATTCTAATTTTATTTTTTAATCTATAGAATTATGGATATTTTAACCTCGTTTTACTGGTTCCGTTGGTTCTGGTATTAAGGTTGTTTGATTTATTGTCGCATTAACCTCCATTTTGGCACTCCATTCGCGTGGGGGTGGTGTTGGTCCAGTAATAATGTGGGATGGTAAGGTAGAATGTTTCCGATACGGACGAGTCCACCAAAAACGGAATGGGCCTTTTGAAGGAATGACGCCCGCCTGGGGGATAGGGCGTGTGTGTGCTTTATCCGGCATTGGCATGCCCGGGCGCCATCCTAGCGGGGGCTATAACGGAAATTGTGAAATGAAAATAAGAAACTCCCTACAGCAAAGCCGGGTGGTGTTGGCTCGAAAGGGATTAATCTATAAAATGGGATTTAAGTTTATATTCCTTTTACGAACTTAGTTATTTCCACCTCCTTGACAAGCACAATCGGAACTGGTACGAGTTTGTCGACAGGAACAGGAGGTCCAGGGATAGGAATTCGGTGGATGTATAAATTTGGCAATGAACAATTGCACTTTCCTATATAAATAAAAATTCACTTTCTTTTAATCACGACGAACCATCATTTCCTTGTGGTCCTCTTTCGCCTGGTTCTCCAGCAATACCTTCTGGGCCTGAACGCCCTGGTGGCCCTCGTTTTCCTTTAAATTGCAATACATGAAATTAAATCAGTGCATTTAAAACCAGGCGGTCCAATCATTCCTGGGGGTCCTTTCACTCCAGGAGGGCCAGCCACTCCACGCAATTTCTTTCCTTCATCTGCGCAATAACCATGTACTCTTTTACAAGATATTTCAAAAACGTTTTTCTGACATGAATTAATTTTAAGTAAGACGAGGGATAATGTAATCCTTTACAGGGATAATTGAGTCATGTCCGAGCAAAACGGTCCACTGGCTCAACTCATCATTTATAGATGTCTCTAAACCAGCTTTAGGTGAGCGTTTAGCCCTATGGATAGAGTTTAACAATATCTTTTTGTTCTCAATTTGTAATTCAAGCCTCTGAAAATGGCTATTCATTAGATTAGCTTGATAGCCTTTTAGCGATTACCCATATCTTTTGATAAACGTATCCATAGAATAAGAGTAAACAGAATAAATGAAATAATTGCAAACATGTAAAGAAACTATTTTGATGGAATTTTTCTATCATCTGGGGGACTTGAATAAAAATAGCAAAAAATATTTTGACTGTATAAATATGAAAGACCAAATAAACAAACCAAATTATAATTTTTGGAGCAACTAATATTTAATATAAAATCTGATGGGTCCTGAAATTGAATACGTGTTAGGAGTGAGAGAATTGTACAAATGACCCTTTTTGATGTTCAAATTATCCTCATTGGCATTTTGTTATTTGACACATTATCCATTCATCACAGAGATTTTTGTTATAGTTTGCTAAAACTTTATTTTTTCTAGATTCATCTAAATTTCCGATTAAATTTTTTTGCAAGATCTTCAAGTAATTCTATTGAAATTAAATGACGACTTCACATATTGAATTCGCCGGATTAGGACCAAATTATAAAGGACGATGGAAAGAAGAGGATTTTACCAACTTTTGGGAGCATTACAATATTTCACAAAAGTGGATAGGGATTGAGGTTTTTTAATCTTCTATTTTTTAGTTTTTTTATTTTTTAGGCAAAGGCACGTGAAGAGGCCTGGAAACATTGGGATGGACGGCTGAATAACGAAGCTCCACATAACAGAAAGAAGATGCAGGAGAATCTTTCTGATGATAACATTTCTGATGTATCTCCAGAAATGGTTGACTTCTTGCGAAAAACCATTGATCACCGCAAACAACGTCTGATTTCTTTTTTTTTAAATTCTTTTCATTAATACTTTCTTTTGTTGTCTTGATATTTACTATATATTAAATTTAAGGTGATGAGCAGCGCAAACGACTTGAAACAGTGCTGGCGAACTCCAGGAACAAAGGCTTAGAATATCGCGATGCTACTACTGGTATTAAATTCTAAAAATATCTAAATTATATAAAAAGTTTTTTAGTTGGACGCTTGGGGAGTGGAAATATTCGCTCATCGAATCGATCAAACTTGGTTCAACGAGATAATCAAAAGAAAACACTTTATGGAGAGCCAGCTTTTTTGAAATTAAGGGAGCAAGAATTATCCATTCAAGAAAATTTCGATAAGCAAGTAAAAGAAAACAGGCCTCAAACTTGGCCTAACATTCCAATGCGTTTTTGATTTATTTCAACCTTAACGTTTAAATAAACATTGATTTTATGGATTTCATTTTCTTAAATGTCTTTAACATTTTTATCTTCCTAAAATTATTTTTAGAATTTCGTATATTTTTGATAGCTATAATGGTCCTTCAAACAGCTTTGAATTATCTTAGCCAGGCAAGCTCTCAATTTGTTGGCCAGTCAGATCAACATAATTTAATAGGTCAAACTATCGAGGTCGGAAATGAATTTTATACTATTCGATCTTTGATTGCCGAAGGCGGATTTGCTCTTGTGGTATTTAAAATATTATTATTTTTTAAATATGTTTTTTTAGTTCGCCGTACAAGACACAAGGATTGGTGAATGGTTTGCTCTGAAAAGGCAACTAGCTCATGATAAGACGTCGGCCGAGTCAATTTCGCGTGAAATCAGATTTATGAAACATGTTAGTTATTTGTGTTAAATATATATTGTTTTAATTAGCTCAATGGTCATCCAGCAATCCTACATTTTGTTCATTCGACACAACTTGATGGCTCGAAAACATTGCAAAAGCAGCATCAGTATTACGCTGAATTTCTAATTTTGACTGAATTATGCTCTGGTGGTCCTCTCATTGATTATTTACAAAAAATGGAATTGAGCACAGAACAAGTTTGTAAAATTTTCTATTCTACTTGCTCTGCTGTTCAACATATGCATGATCGTAATCCACCAATTTCACATAGAGATATTAAGGTTTTTTGTATTGATGATTCTTTTATGATTGATTTTTAGATTGAGAATCTTCTCTTTGATGCTCGTGGCTTTCTTAAACTTTGTGACTTTGGGAGTGCTACAACAGACATTTACAGACCTAAAGATGATTGGAATGCATTGATGCGATCACAACTGGAAGATGAGGTTTTCACCTTTAACTTAAAACAAAATCATTATTATGATTTTAGATGTCGAAGCATACGACTCCAATGTATCGTGCACCTGAAATTTTAGAAACTTATCAAAACTATCCGATAGGACCTGCACAGGATATTTGGGTTTCTTAAATTATGACGATTTTTTTTAATATTTCTTCTTTTAAAGGCTCTTGGTTGTGTACTTTTCTATATTTGTTTTAAAGTGCATCCATTTGAAGATAGTGCCAAACTTCGAATAATAAACGCAAAATACTCAATACCCAACACTTCGTCGTTTCGAATATTCCATGATTTAATTAGTAATTTCACAATCCTAATATAATTTTTCTATTTATAGAAATAACACTTCAACCTGATCCGTATTCCCGTCCTACAATTCAAGATTTGTGTGAGCAGGTTAACACATCTTTTTGATTTGAATTCATCTTTTCATCAAGGTTGAAGATATTGCTATGGCTTTAAGCGTGAACCTCGATGAGCCTGTTATACCAGCTGATAAATTAGACTCTTTGATACCTAAAGATGAGTTTTCAGCATCTACGCAATCTCTGGCAAGTTATTATTAAATATTTATCTAATTTACATTATCTGTTTTTAGTACAATCAGTCCGTCAAGTTTTTCGATCGTGGAATGAACTTAATTAAAATTATTAAAGAAAAGGCTCCGGTCACTAATTTATCTGGTTATTTTAATTTTGTAATTATAGAATTTTTCTCTTCTTTAGAACATTTGAAGACTCAACTGGGATTTGATTCAAGTCAATCTGATTCAGTCAAAACTGATACAAGGCTAGAGAGAAAAGTAACGCCTCCTAGACCCCCTGCCCCAGCTTCACTATATCAAACAAAAACTGTTCAGTTAACACATGAAGATCACCAACTCAACTTGCACCCAAAGTTAGAAGCTGCTTCTACAAAAGGTCAACCTTTGACTATTCGAGAGAAAAAGGGTGATGTTTTAATACCAGCTTGGGAGGAAGATGACAACATTCTAAATGGTTTTTAATTAAAAATTACTCTATATTCTCACTTTATATTATTTTAATAGAAAGCGATCTAACATCAACATCCTCACTTCAACAAAAAATAATTGATGTTCCAACTATCGAAAACTATACAAGCAACATAAATTGTTCTGATTTACTTAATGAGTTTAATTCTATATTCCCACCAACTTTAAATCAAAATTTTATTAACAACTCACCAAAAAATAAAAGTATTGATGATTTGCTTAATTTAGTAGAAAAGGAAATTACTCCAACTATTGAAACGGCAGCTACCATTGCTCCTACTATTCATTACAACAAATCCACCCCAGATTTTTTGTTCAATGAAGGAAGTGAAAGAATCAACCAAACTTGTACAAAATCTGCTGATGATATTCTTGCCGAATTTTTGTCAGAGAAAAGTGTGTCATCAAATATTGTATTATTTTTTATATACCTATCTTTAGAATTTTAAATAATTTCTTTTTTAAGGAGATTCCAAGCACCTCAAAACCAGATTATTCAAGCATACATTTCACAAAAAGCGAAGGTATAGAATTTAGTTTAACTAAAATTTAACATTTTTTATAGCTACAACTTCCGAGAATGTAAAATTAAATTTTGATGCATTTGATGATTTACTTTCTGCGCAAGGGTTTATTTCAACAGCAAAGCAATCAAACAAAACACTTTCTGATATGGCTAAAGAACGTGATGCCAAAGAAATGGATCCTTTAACTTTAAAGGTTTCTTTAATTATTTTGATTGTTGATATATATTTTTTGTTTAGATAAAAGATTGGACTGATGGGAAACAAAGAAATATTCGAGCATTGTTGGGCTCTTTATCTCAGATTCTTTGGGATGAAGCAAAAGTTGTTTGGCAACAACCGAGTGTTGCCGAATTATTTGCTCAAGATAAAGTCAAGAAATATTATAGAAAAGCTTGTCTAGTAGTACATCGTTAGTTTTATTCATAAAATATACTAATTAAATTTAATTCATAGTAATTAAATTTCATTTTAGCTGATAAGCAAGCTGGAACTATAAATGAGCCTCTTGCAAAAGCTGTTTTTACGGAGTTGAATGATGCTTGGAATGAATTTACAAAAACAGCCTTTTAATTGACTATACATATTGGCTTTCTGTTATATTTATTGATTTATCATTCTGGCTCAATTTCTTTCAGATTCTTTTATAGATATTTTCTTTGATAATTTGTGTGATTATTTATGTGTAAATGATTTTATGAATTTTATTTTGTACTAAAGCATTTAACTTTTGCACCCTAGAGGTTATTTTTCTCTTATCTACAGGTTTTGTATATTGAACTTTCTGGCGCGACTTACAATTAATTTACAATGGCCTCACAATCAGAGAGCGAAGCTGATTCACCAACTTCAATTGCTAACAAGTCGCGCAGTCGTCTTTCATATTCAGATACATTTCCTCGACATCGTCATTCATTATCATCCTCATCATCAAGTAAGAATTTATTTTAGTTTATGCACAAATTCAATCTTTTAAGGTAGCTCTTTTCAAGGGCAACAGCACATTGCATCTACACTTTCGCCTTCAACCCGTTTTGCCTTCACTGATTTAATTATAACAATACTGTAAAATAGTTTTGTCTCTTAATTTAAAATCCTTCATTTCAGGAGGTTGGATTTCTATAAAAAATCTGGCGATGGACAATCACAGTAAGGAAAAGCTTGCATTCTTGTCTTAATGTTCAGTTTTAGAATTTTCTGTAACAAGGCACTCGAGATATTATTCAAATGGGGAGACCTTCCTGTAAAAACTCAGAATTCATTGAGGTTGCACATTGAGGTTTGTCTTTTATAAAATTTATATTACTTTTTAATTTTGAAGGAAGCAACAGCCTTCAATGAAGACATTGCCGCATTGATTACTTGTAAGGATGCAGTAGTAAAAATTCGTTTGATTTTTTTAGCTATCAAGTCTGACCCGTTTTTGGAGCAGCATGGATGCGTTCCCCTTTTAGGATCCTTTCTTCTTGCAATTATTGTGGATGGTGATTATGATTCTCGCTTTCGTGTGCTCCTTCGCCACATCTCTGCATTATTAGGGGTACATTGGGACGTGTTTGAAGAAGTAATTGTTTGAAATTCAATTTTTCCTAATAACTCCAAAGTGTGAAAAAATTATTATTTATACTTCGTTTTTCAGTTTGAGTCGACATTGGGTGATCAACTTGTGACGGATTACAAAGAATCTATGTATTAATTTTTTGTTTTTTCGTTTTGTCATTATTTGGACCTTATATATTTCAACGTTTAGGCAAAATCAACAAATTCGCGAAAAGAAATCTAAATTGAGAAAATATAAACGATACGCAATTATTGGCGCTGCAACAGGACTGGGAGGAGTTTTAATAGGTTTTTTATTTAAAAAGCTATTTATACTAATGTTTTAATAAAAAGGTGTTACTGGGGGTTTGGCCGCTCCATTGATCGTTGCATCTATTTCCGCTCTCACTGCCACAACTATATTTGCCGGTCTAACTGGAACTGCGATTACGGCTATTTTCGGATCATTATTTGGAGTAGCTGGTATTTTAATTTTATATTCTAATGTTTCACTGACTTAAAATTCTTTTTTTAAAGGAGCCGGTTTAAGTGGTTATCGAATGCGAAAACGTGTTGGGGATATTGAAGAATTTACTATTGAAAGGCTGACTGAAGAGGAGAATAAGGCCTTGCATTGTGTGCTTTGCGTTTCTGGGTGGATTGAAGACAGAGAATCTCAAGCCTTTCGTACACATTGGCGACATCTTTGGATGAGTAAAGAACAGTATACATTGAGATGGGAGAGCAAGGTTGGGATTTCTGTTGCCAGGTTCCATAATTCTCTGTTTTTAGTATTTAGAGGAACTTGGAAAAAGTATTGAATACTTTCTTTCATTCGTGGTTAGTTACGCTGTACAGCGCTCTCTGATGGAAACTGTTCTGGCTGGTCTAGGTTAGTTTGATTTAATTTAGTAGTTTTCTAGCTCTTTCCTGTTCTAGTTTCAGCTATTGCATGGCCACTTATTTTGTTGGGATCTTCTTCAATTATTGATAATCCTTGGAATATTTGTACTAAAAGAGCTGCTGAGGCTGGAGAACATTTGGCGGAAGTTCTACTCACAAGATCTCATGGTCGAAGGCCTATAACATTAATTGGCTTTTCACTTGGCGCACGTGTTATTTATCACTGCTTGATGGAAATGAATAAACGTAAACCTGATTCACTTGGTAATAATCTTAAATGAATTTGAAAAAAAACTTTTATAATAACACCTTTCTAGGAATAGTTGAGGATGTTATTTTGCTGGGCGCTCCAGGTTTATAATACCAAATTAATTAATATAACGTTTTAAGTTTCCGCTTCACCCTCCCAATGGCGTCAGATATGCTCAGTGGTTGGTGGTCGTGTAATAAATGGTTATTGTAAGACTGACTGGCTTTTACGTTTTCTTTATCGGTTTATTTTTAACACTATGAATCGTTAAGAAAAATATGTTATTTTTCAGCACAATGAGTGTACAATTCATTATTGCAGGAACAGGACCTGTTGAGAACAAAAATGAGCGAAAAATCGTCAATTTCAACCTTTCTCATATAGTATGATTTAAAAATAAAATGCAAGTAGATGAATATTTTAAGGTCAAAGGACATTTAGATTACTCCAAGGTAATAATTATAAATACTAGTAATTTTTATTTCTTTACAATCCTCAGAAACTCACCAAAGTTCTCGAATCTGTTGGCGCTCGTGTTGCACCGCTTTCTAAAGAATCAAGACAGGATTTGGAACGATTTGAAGAATTACAGCGCAAATTACAGAATGGCACAAAGCTAACCGCCTCTTCTTCTGTTCCAAATCTATTATTTACACTAGATGAAGAGTCTTCTATAATTCTCGAACAATCAAAAGAATTGGTTAACAAGGAAGATGATGATTATGAGGAGGATGTTGGATTACGATTGAGAGGGGATCCCCTCGGTGTAAGTAGTGAGTTGCGAATAAGAAGGACACATTCATTGGCGAGTGCTGAAACATTCTATTCTGCTATGTCTACTTTAAATTGATATTAATAGGAATATGAGGATACCTTCGCCCCCCAAATTCAGACCTTAATTCGCATACTTATCATTAGATTTTATCTATGTGATATTTCTCCACTTAAACATATTATAATTGTTCATTTATGCCTTTCTTGAAAATAATAAATCTTTTCCACATTTTTTTATGTTTTTCTAAATGTTTCTATTCTTTTAATTACTTGACACTTGCTTCATTTTAATTTTCTATTCGTCTAATATTAATTTTCAGTTTACTTATTTACATTAATGTCTGAATTTGAACACCAAAGTGGAAAACCTCTTGACTGCTTGTGCATGGCTCTTAAAATACACAAGCAAGAAGTAGCTCTCAGATCCGGCGAAAAGATATACAAAATTGGGATGAGCATCGGTGGCGGAATTGATCAAGACTGCAGCAAATCGGTTTACAAAGATAATGTAAAAATAAGTTTATAGAAAGTTATTAATATTTTATACCTTATTAGGGGGTTTATGTGACACAAGTCGAACCTGGTTCACCAGCTGAGGAAGCAGGGCTGAAAGTTCATGATAAATTACTTCAAGTTAACAGGATTGACTATGTAACGATTATTTTAACTTCTTTTAATAATTTTTTAAGACAATGATCACGCATAGTCGGGCAGTAAAATATTTGAAGAAGGATGCTGTCCTGGATGTGTTGCTTGCGCGATCCAAATAAGGATAATGGTTCTTGGTCTAGCTGTAATTCAAAACAAATGTGCAAAATGTCGAAGGGTATGTTTTTATATATTAAAAAGTAATTATAAATATCCGACTAATTAATCTTGAATTTCATGATTAAAGAGATGGGGAAAATTTCGTTAATCAATCTAGTAAGAGTAATGTTTCCGTCTTTTGGGTTGTGTCAATTAGTATTAAACTCTTCTAAATGGTAAAAGCAGGTATAAACGTTGGCGGCATAGTGATATTAGTTGTGTCATGTTGTTGATTAGAAGTAAGAATTACTCGATTTTTAAGTTGTTCAAACGGTGCAGCCATCTTTGTTTTGATTTTTTGTATGAGCATATCAGGTACAAGAAAGCTAACACGTTGTAGTTCGCTTCTTATTTGAGTCCTGAATAGTTGTCAGAATTAATTTTATATAATTTTATACTTTTTCCCCAATGTTCGAACCAAAAGTCCCCACATTATTAAGAAAAGATTTACTGTGCTCCTTCTTTTGCTGCAATTTCCAAAGCGTCTTCCTAGAAAAATAATAATTAGAATATTTTAATATTTTAAAATATTTTTACCAAAGATGAAAGAAAAACTTTTCCGCTTATTCTTTTTGTGACGTTTCTTTGAAATAGCCAAGCTTTGTCTTCTTCGTCTGCCACATAACGAAATAGTCGAGGATACTTTCCAAGTAGATGACCGCGTGTAGAGGTAAATCCCAATAGCTTATTCAATTTTGAAATAAGAACAAATGGAGAATCATTTGAAAATCGGCTTGGATTCCACTTGATAAAAAACAAAATGATTTTCTAACTTGATAATTAATTACCTTTAAAGCTTCTGCATGAGTTATAGGTTGTCTTCCGTTCATCACTGGAGTACCACTTCGTCCAGTATCCAAATCGATCTTTTTGGGACGTCCACGCTTCTTTGGTCGTTCTAATTAGATAAAATAACATTCGTGACTAGGCTATTTTTAAGTTTTAAAAACCTGAAAGAGACAATGGGACGTTCTGTAACGAAGAATTGTAGCTAATTAGGCTTCCATCACTTTCATTGTCGCTATCATACAAATGTGACATTTCAGTTTGCATTTGCAATTCAGATAGATTATGTTTCAGTAAAGCGGAATATGCCTAAAACGAGTTTATTAAATGAAAATTTAATTTTCGACCGGAACGCATTTTCTGTTTCCTTCTTCATTTTCTTTTGGCTGCGTAGTAAATAATGCTTTAGCGCCATCCAAAATAGAAATGCACAATTTGTTGACATCTTCTTCCGATACTTCCTTAAAAATTAGAATTACATTAATGAAAACAATTTTGATTACATGGCCGTTCCTTCGCAAATTTTCAAAAGCAGGAGTAAAAGTCGTTCGCAAATGCCGATCAATAACTTGCTGCAAATAATGGAATTTTTGCAAATACTCGTATTTTACCTTTATTTCTTCGTTGAAGTCGGGTTGAAACACCTTTAAAAGGGTTAAAAATAAAAGTACATAATCATTTCGTCTTCGAACTCTCTTTTAGTTAAAATAAAAAATTATTCCATGAGTTGGATTCGAACCACTAACCTTCAATCCTACAAACTAAACACCATCCAACTACACTAGAATATCAAACTATCTATACAAACCTGTCTGAGTACATCCAGCGATTTAGTTGTATCTATAATAAATCCATATTAAGAAATATCATGGAAAAAAATTTTTCACCATCGGCCATGTCGCTTTTGTTTCGACGTAAAGCTTGCCTTAATGAATTTGTTTTTGCTGTTGTATCATCGCCGGAAGCAGAAAGAAGATTTTCGAGAATCTCAATACGTCGATTTAGTTTATTTCCATTACAATTCCCAGGAACGTAGACAGCTTCTGAATCTCGCATCTAAATTGATTTTTAATCAATAAGGTTCATAATTAAATAATAAATAAAAATTTGCGGTTGGGACTCTAGCGACCAAAATTTTCCCTTTTCACGGCGTCAAAGTGGACGGCGCCACTACAAAAGATCAAATAACAAAAGATCAAATTCTTAAAAGATCAAATAGGCCAAAATATAACAAAAGATCAAGCAACAAAAGATCAAATTCTTAAAAGATCAAATAGGCCAATATATAACAAAAGATCAAAAAATGTCAAATTGTTACCTTTACCTCTTATTTTCTTAGAATTTTGTCAAATAAATACATTTAAAAATAGAGCAAGTTTATTAATAAATCAATTTAATTTAAACAACCGAATCATTAAAAAATAAAACAATAAAGTTCAAATAAAACACCGAATCAATAAATAAAAATCACAAAATATCAAAGGATAAAGGGAAAATTTAATTTAGATAAACATTGAACTAGAAGTAGTTGGTGCATCATTCTCCGAATTTTCATTATCCACCCCATCTTCAGTATCACGTTCTTCAGGCTGGCGTTCAGTAGATCGCAATCCATCAATATATCCGCTCATTTGAAGACCGAGAAGTGTAAGCACGTTAAGTGTAAGCACGTTCTTCGACAAAATATATTTCTGGTTGTTGTACTTCAATTAACTCTGATGAATCATTGATGGGCAGTCGTCGCTTTCTGGATTTATGTATCTCAATAAGTTTCGCTCTTATATCCATTTTCAATTCTAAAAATTAGAAAACATAAAAGGAAAAATAAGAGGAAATGATAAAAATTTGATATTTTTTGATCTTTTGTTATATTTTGGCCTATTTGATCTTTTAAGAATTTGATCTTTTGTTGCTTGATCTTTTGTTATATTTTGGCCTATTTGATCTTTTAAGAATTTGATCTTTTGTTGCTTGATCTTTTGTTATATTTTGGCCTATTTGATCTTTTGTGACATTTTACCCATATTGATCTTTTGTTATATTTTGGCCTATTTGATCTTTTGTGATTTGATCTTTTGTTAGGACACGAAGTGGACTTATTGTTTTCTCATTAAGTGTCTTGTTTTCTCTTTTTCTCTCGTTTCAAGCATTACTCTTATCTCTTTTCCCTTTGTTTTCTGCATTCTAAAAATGGCAGGACTCGTCTGTACTTGTTTACTATTAAACTATTATTTTCTGACTATGCATACTTATATTTTATTATCACGCATGCGAACACTTTTGTTTATTTATCGATTTTATAAAATTATATTTATTAATTGCTCTTTTATCAAGGGAAAAACACTTTTCTTTGATTTTTAAAAATAAATCCTGTCTAATTAAAATGGTTTCTTGGACAAAAAATTTAGTAACATGTTGACAGAAAATTAATTTCTTTCCGCGCTCCTTCCATTAACTTTTACAAATATAAAAATTTTATGTTTTCCCCTTCTTTATTCTTCTTAAAAAGTTATTTTTCAAATTTATTTTTAGAAAGATGAGCCAAATATTAAACATTCCATGTTCATCATTACATCTTCTAACTATTTTCTTGCTTTTTTTTTTCACAATTGTTGCTATTCATTCTCAATTATTTTATGAAAGATCAGAGGAAAATGTTTCTAGTGATAGGCTTCATCCAGCCGATACAGACGAACTTAACAAATGTCTTTCGCCCGATTTGGAGGAAGAGGTTTATTTTTTATAATTTGTTAAATCATAAAGTTATAACTTTAGGAGAAAAGTCAATTTCGGTTTTTCGCTGCTGTTATTGATGCTGGCTCTACTGGAACAAGGTTTATAGACTACAACGTTCTATCTTTAAAATTATTTTTCAGACTGCACATTTTTGAATTCAGCCATGACACGGTACAAGATCCAAGCACCTTTAAGTTGGAAGCTGAAACATATAGAGAGGTAATTATGTTTTCTTTTATTGTGTGTTCCTGGCGCAGTTGGTTAATGGTTAGATTCTTGGCTGCCATAGTCTAAGGTTCGAATCCTTTTAATCGAAAATGACTTTTTGTTTTTTAACTTAAATCAAACATTCGCTCCACAACATATTGAAGATAAAATATTGTTATTCCTTTTTACAATTTAACTAATTTAAGGGAGAGGGTCATAATTTTTTAATTTTATAGACTAAACCAGGCGTATCTGCTTTCGCAAAAACACCAGAACAAGCAGCAGAGAATATCAGAGTTCTACTACTTATAGCAAAGAAGCACATCCCTGAGGACCTCTGGGCAAAGACGCCAATTGCATTTCGGGCAACTGCTGGTGTTAGGCTTCTAAATGATAAAGAAGCTGAGGGATTACTTTCACATGTAAGAATTTTTCTTAATTTTAATACATTTTTATATTTATCAAGATTGAAGCTGAGATAATGTCAAGTGGTTTGTTAGTTGATGATGATGCTGTTGGAATGTTAAGCGGGACTGATGAAGGAGTTTTTGGATGGTTTACTCTAAACTTTTTACTTGAAAGGCTTGATAATGTATTAAATGGAAGTGAGCTTACGAGGTTTAAAGTTTATTTTAATTATCTTTTAAAGGTGGAAAAGCAGCAAGTGCATTAGATTTGGGTGGTGGTTCTACACAAGTAACTTTCATACCTAGTGATTTTAATAATGCTATGCGTGGTCTCCCTCGTCAAAAATATTCACATAGACTCAAAATTTTCGAGAAGGAGCTTCGTCTTTATACACATAGGTTTGAAAAATATTTCTAAGGCCTTTTTTATAACTTTATTTTAGTTATTTGGGTAATGGACTTGTCGCTTCTCGCCTAGGAATTGCCAAATTGTCTACTCCTGATTGGAGTCCTGGACTCCCTGCACTTAAAACTCATTGTTTACCAAAGAAGTTTATATTGGATGATTTTGATTATGCTGGCAATGTTTGGCTGATTAGGTATTTTTCTTTATTATAGAATCAGGGTTTCTAAATTGTCCTTTCATCAGTTTCTTCCTATTCCTCATTGTCATCTGGGGTTTTTAATGATTAGTTATTTCATTCCCCAACTAAGTTTGGGGAATGAAACAATAATATATATTTATTTTTAAATAACAACAAACATGTTTAACCCTTTAACAAACAAACATGTTTAAACTTTTTTTTTTAGTGCAACAACTGATGCCAGTTTTGAAAATTGTTTGGTAACAGCAAGAAATTATGTAACAAATCTTACTGATGTTAAACCAATTAAATCATTAGTGAATGAAGAGGATCTTTATCTATTTGGATATTTCTATGATCGTGGATTACAAGGAAATATTGTTGAATACACTCTGGAACAAATTGGAGGAGAGGCAAAAGTTGGCGATTATAAAATTGCTGCTGAAAAAGGTTTTAACTTTTTAATAGAAGGTTTTGTTTAAAGCCTTTTTCTCATTGCAAACCTTACTTTGCAAGATTTTAGATCTGGACTTGTTTTTCTTACATAAACAAGATTAAACATTTATTTTTAAGCTTGCGCTATGCCAGCAGAAGCGATTGGACCAGAGCCTTGGCAGCCATGGCAATGTCTCGATCTAACATATATCTACACACTTTTACACTATGGTTATGGATTGCCTGATGAGAGGAACATCAATGTAAATAAATATAATTGCTTTAAACTTATAAATTTTTACAGTTAGTTAAAAAGATTCGTTCAATGGAAGTTTCTTGGGCATTAGGTGCTGGTTTTCATCTTCTAAATTCTTACCATGAAAGTAAATTGAAAGAATCTCGAGATGAAAAGCAGCGTCAATTGAGGGAAGCTTTGGAACGTGATCGGCAGGTTATTACAATATTAAAAGATAAATTTAAAAAATTATTTGAGGAATTGGAAGCTCGACGTAAGGCAATTGAAGAAAAAGAGGCAGCAACAGATAGAAGATTGGCTTCTTTGTCAACGCTGGCTAAACTCATTCATTGGGTTAGTGAATGGATGACGCATTTGCTCACAACACTTAATTTAATTTCATAGAAGAAATAATAGTTGATGAAATTATGGAGGTTTAAATACTTATTGAAAAGATTTATGGATATTTTCCTTATAAATTATTTGTTAATAAATTTCTATGTTTTTAATATTAACTTCGATAAAAAATCAACAAATCGATATATTATTTTTTTAAAACAACTATTTTAGCGATTTTCGCTTAAATTAAAACTAAATCTTCTCTTAAAATCTCATTCGACTCATCTTTTCGAGCTCTATCCAATGATACCAAAATTGGATTAAATGGATAAGTTTAAAACTCCTAAGAAAACGTTTTGTTAGTTAAAAAGATTTTTTGTTTATAGATAGAAGAATGTCTTATCTACAATATCCCAAATTTAAAAGAAAATCGTAGCAGAAATTTCAGAGATATTGTCATTTGAGTCAGGTTACCCTGAAACTACACTCTCTTCCATTAAAAATTTCGAACCCCTATAAATCAAAATTTTGTTCATAAAATTTCTTGATTTTTTGTCTATAGATAGAAGAATGTCTTATCTACAATATCCCCAATTTAAAAGAAAATCGTAGCAGGAATTTCCATGATATTGACGCTAGAGTCAGGTTACCCTGAAATTATAATTCTCTCCATTTAAAATTTCTAACCCCTATAAATCAAAATTTTGTTCATAAAATTTCTTGATTTTTTGTCTATAGATAGAAGAATGTCTTATCTACAATATCCCCAATTTAAAAGAAAATCGTAGCAGGAATTTCCATGATATTGACGCTAGAGTCAGGTTACCCTGAAATTATAATTCTCTCCATTTAAAATTTCTAACCCCTATAAATCAAAATTTTGTTCATAAAATTTCTTGATTTTTTGTCTATAGATAGAAGAATGTCTTATCTACAATATCCCCAATTTAAAAGAAAATCGTAGCAGGAATTTCCATGATATTGACGCTAGAGTCAGGTTACCCTGAAATTATAATTCTCTCCATTTAAAATTTCTAACCCCTATAAATCAAAATTTTGTTCATAAAATTTCTTGATTTTTTGTCTATAGATAGAAGAATGTCTTATCTACAATATCAAATTTAAAAGAAAATCGTAGCAGGAATTTCAGAGATATTGTCATTTGAGTCAGGTTAGAGTATGGTAACCTCAAAATTTTATGTTTTCTCGCCTAAAAAATTCTTACCCCTATAAATCAAAAATTTGAAAGTGAAATTTACTGATTTTTTGTATATAGATTAATGAATGTCTTAACTACAGTATCCCAAATTTTAAAGAAAATCGTAAGCGGAATTTTCGAGAAAATTGACGTTAGAGTATGGTAACCTCAAAATTTTATGTTTTCTCGCCTAAAAAATTCTTACCCCTATAAATCAAAAATTTGAAAGTGAAATTTACTGATTTTTTGTATATAGATTAATGAATGTCTTAACTACAGTATCCCAAATTTTAAAGAAAATCGTAGGCGGAATTTTCGAGAAATTGACGTTAGAGTATGGTTACCTCAAAATTTTATGTTTTCTCGCCTAAAAAATTCTTACCCCTATAAATCAAAAATTTGAAAGTGAAATTTCCTGATTTTTTGTATATAGATTAATGAATGTCTTAACTACAGTATCCCAAATTTTAAAGAAAATCGTAGGCGGAATTTTCGAGAAATTGACGTTAGAGTATGGTTACCTCAAAATTTTATGATTTCTCGCCTAAAAAATTCTTACCCCTATAAATCAAAAATTTGAAAGTGAAATTTCCTGATTTTTTGTATATAGATTAATGAATGTCTTAACTACAGTATCCCAAATTTTAAAGAAAATCGTAGGCGGAATTTTCGAGAAATTGACGTTAGAGTATGGTTACCTCAAAATTTTATGATTTCTCGCCTAAAAAATTCTTACCCCTATAAATCAAAAATTTGAAAGTGAAATTTCCTGATTTTTTGTATATAGATTAATGAATGTCTTAACTACAGTATCCCAAATTTTAAAGAAAATCGTAGGCGGAATTTTCGAGAAATTGACGTTAGAGTATGGTTACCTCAAAATTTTATGTTTTCTCGCCTAAAAAATTCTTACCCCTATAAATCAAAAATATGAAAGTGAAATTTCCTGATTTTTTGTATATAGATTAATGAATGTCTTAACTACAGTATCCCAAATTTTAAAGAAAATCGTAGGCGGAATTTTCGAGAAATTGACGTTAGAGTATGGTTACCTCAAAATTTTATGTTTTCTCGCCTAAAAAATTCTTACCCCTATAAATCAAAAATTTGAAAGTGAAATTTCCTGATTTTTTGTATATAGATTAATGAATGTCTTAACTACAGTATCCCAAATTTTAAAGAAAATCGTAGGCGGAATTTTCGAGAAATTGACGTTAGAGTATGGTTACCTCAAAATTTTATCTTTTCTCGCCTAAAAAATTCTTACCCCTATAAATCAAAAATTTGAAAGTGAAATTTCCTGATTTTTTGTATATAGATTAATGAATGTCTTATCTACGATATCCCAAATTTAAAAGAAAATCGTAGCAGGAATTTCAGAGATATTGTCATTTGAGTCAGGTTACCCTGAAATTACAACTCTCTTCCATTAAAAACTTCTAACCCCTATAACTCAAAATTTTAATCGTGAAATTTCTTTATTTTTTCAATATAGCTAGTTTTATGTCTTATATACAGTATCTCAAAATAACTAAGAGATCGTCTGCATTTTAAGGAGAGAAAATTTCATTTGAGTCTGGTTACCCTGAAATTATAATTCTCTTCTATTAAAAACTTCTAACCCCTATAACTCTAAATTTTGAAGATGAAATTTCAATATTTTTTCAATATACCTAGTTTTATGTCTTATATACAGTATCACAAAATATCTAGAAGATCGTCTGCATCTCTAATATTGGCATTAGAGTCTGGAGAACTTGAAATTATATGAATTCTCCTGTTATGAATTTCTAGACCATATAAAAAAATTTCGGTATGTCTCAGCTTCTTTATTTTTGGCTCAAAGATAGGTCTATGTCTTATCTACCATATCCCAAATTTTCTAGGAGATCGTCTGCATCAGATGGGAGATATTGTCTTTTTGGTAAATTTTCTTTTTTCGGGTTTGCTATTTTAGCAATTTTGCGTCTAACTTCAAACTCATTTTTCTTTCTTAAACATCGCAGGGATGTAACAAGCGATACATCGTTCGACTTGTCTCGTCGAGCTCTATCCAACGAAACCAAAATTGGATCAAAAGAATTAGTTTAAAAAATCTGCAAATTTCCAAAAATCATATATTTCTTTGATCAATATCATAAAAACAGCACGCTGAAATTGCCCTATTTTTTGATATGTTGTACAGTTAATGATAAGGAATCGAATGAGGTATCATACATCCTGATCTAACAACGCTATTCCAAGATATTCCGGCTTAAAGTTTTGGGGGTAATCTTCTGGGATGGCTATTCTAGCGATTTTGCGTTAAACTTCAAATGCATTTTTCTTTCTTACAAATCGCAGAGATGTAACAAACGATAGCTCGTTCGACTCGACTTGACGAGCTCTATCAAATGATACCAAAATTGAATTAAAATATTTGATTTAAAAGTTTGCCTTCAGATACCGTAATTTTAGGTCATATTTTAATGATTTTCGCTTAAATTCAAACTCATTTTTCTTTTTAAAAATTACTGTAATATAATGAATTATACATCATTCGACTCATCTTGACGAGCTCTATCCAATGATACCAAAATTGAATCAAATTGAAGTTTAAATTGACTATTTCTTCAAAAATCATATATTTCATTGATCAATATCTTAAAAACGGCACGATGCCCCATTTTTTTACATGTTTTACAGTTAATGATAAGGAATCGAATGAGGTATCATACAAATTGATCTAACAAACCAAATCCAAGATATCCCGGCTGAAAGTTTTGGGGGTAATCTTCTGTTTAGTGATTTTGCGTTAAACTTCAAACGCATTTATCTTTCATAAAAATCGCAAAGATGTAATAGGGTCATCATTCGACCCGTCTTGACGAGCTCTATCCAATGATACCAAAATTGAAACAATTGTTTCAGTTTAAAAGTTTGCCTTCAGATACCGTAATTTTGGGTCAAATTTTGATGATTTTTCGCATAACTTAAAACTCTTTTTTCCTTTTTAAAAACTATCGTAATATAATGAATTATACATCTTTCGACCCGTCTTGACGAGCTCTATCCAAAGATACCAAAATTGAAACAATTGCTTCAGTTTAAAATTTTACCAACAGATGCTTTTTCTCTAACCTCACTATTTTCAAAAGATCCACATTTAATTATTTAGAGATGTGCGCAAAACATTAACAAACACAAATTTTTACATTTATGTCTTAAAATAGACACAGACTCAACTGGCAATTCTCTATTGTTCCATTTTGTATAAGGTAGTGAAACATTTTGCGGATATAGGGAACTGGCATTTTATCGTTTATTAATTGAGCCATTTTGTCGTACTTAGTAAACTGCCAATTTGTCGTACTTAAGAAAACTGCCATTTTGTCGTTATGGAGCAGAGTTATTTTGTCGTTTCTAGAATTTAATTTTTTCTCTAGCTGCACTATTTCGACTGGGATAAAATGCCATTTATTTTAAATAATGGGCATTATGCCAATTTTTAATTTATTGATTTTTTAAAACAAAATTAACTTCATAAAATTTTAACTAATCGATAAAAAATCAATAAATCGATTTTTAAAATACTAAAGAAAATAAAATATTAAAGGAAATTTATACACAATCAGAATTGTACAATAATATAAAATTTTTAAAGAAAAAGTAAGTTGCAGCATGTCAAAAAATATAAAATAATATCACCGTTAAGTTTTTTTAAAGTTTTGAAACCTTGGTACAATTACATCTTTTCAAATCTTGCTGCAAGAGATTTCACATCGATTTTCGAAGTATTATTGGACTGTTTTTCAGAAGCTTCGTTTTTAGACGCAGTTATTATCTTTGGTATTGCAGGCATTTTGACATTTCGATGTGGTGGAACAGGAGGTGGTGGCTCGTCAGAACTTGTTGAGGACGATGATTTTCCAGTGTCATAACCTTCTGCAGTGACTAATGATTTTTGTTCTTGAATGGCAATTTGATGTTTCTGGATGGATTTTGGAACACTTTGATTAAGAGAAGTGGCAGAAATTGGAGCTAAATATATTTTGTTAAGTAAAATTAGATAATGAAAAAAAACCAAGAGGATATGGCCGAGCTGCATCAACTCGAAGAACTTCACCCCTCACAGTTGTTACTCCATTATCATTCCAAACAGCATTAAAACTTTGTCGTCGAAGTTCTTCCTGCCGTAAGTGAGTGTCTGGTCTGGCTGGTGCTCTTCGAATTGGAATTAAATTGAAACTTCGAAGTTCGAGCAGCACACATAATTTTGACCAAATTCTATAGAAAATGATTTTAATTAATAAAAAAACTTAAAAAAACCTTTTATGTAACCAAAAGCCTTTTTTCTTTTTAAAGTAAACTGAAGCAATCACAAATAATATAAAGGCAAATGAAAATAAGTAGAGAAATGTCATGGCAGGATTAAAAGCATCTGTACTAGCTGGCCCTTAAAATTAAAAAATCGAGAAATGTTTAATTAAAAATATTATCATTTACCGCTGTTAACACTGCCACCAAAGCCAGGCAGATCACAAGCAACGCCTAAGATATATCCAAATAAAAAAAGCTTATCAAAAAACTTTAACCTCCATAACCGCTAGCACAATGACAATTTCCAACATTGTTACAAATACCACGAGAATTACAATCTTCTGGATCACAACGGCTAACCATTTCCAAAATAGCTGTTTTGTTATGACAAGCAGCATTAACACAAATCTAATTTAAAAAATGTTTGAAAAATTTTAAATAATAATTTTTCATACTTTATCATCTCCACATTGAGCACCATCCGGAACCTATCAATGTTTAATATGATATGAATTAAGGTACAATACTCACCATTCCAGGGTCTGCTTTCCTTTTTCCACCAGTTCCAGCTATTGTTGTCCTTACAACTCGACATGTTTCATCTTTACCAGAACTTGTTCGAACAAAACTATGTGCAGAATATATTGTTGAAGGATCACCGAATATTGGTTTATCGCTTTCATGATTACAATGAAGCCTTCCACAAGTTGTGTCACTAAAAAGAAAGGCAAAAAAATAAAGAAAAAATATCAAAAATACTTTGGGTTACAAGGAATATATTGGTCAGTATCTTGACGATAACCACAATTTCCACTGAAAGCACCTATTTCATTAAAATCATAGCATTCTGGCACAGAATTATCTGCAGACGGTCCCCAAAGAAATTGACATTGTTGTTTTCGACTTGAAAAATAGTCTTTAAGTTTTTTTCCAAAATAAAAGTACCTGCCACATAATCCTTGGTAACAAAAAGCCTTAAAAAAGAAAAATTAATTTTAAAACTCTAAAAAGAAAGAAAACCTCTGATGCCCCATCTGGACATGAATGGCCATCTTGTACAAAGAAGTCTGCCGGGCAGCTAGGATTTTTTCCATCACAATATTCAGGTAGATCACAGGTATTTAATGCACGTCGACACTCGCTAGCCATTTTTCTACAAATTTTAAGTCAAAAAACTAATTCTTAAACTTAAAAACTAACTTTAATTTACAAACATTCAAATCACAGCAATCACCTTCAGCACATTCTGCTTCTGGTGCCAGCTTACATTCAGCCGCAATACAACAGGAATTTGGGCAAGTTGTCGTACTTCCACAGTCACAATCTTCACCATCCTGAATATTAGAAAAAATGTTTTTCTGTTTTGGGAGAAAATACACACCTCTAACACACCATTTCCACATTTAGCACCACCAAATGCATTCGATGGAACATTATGCAGACAATAGTCAACGCCTCGGCGAAGAGCAGAAGACAAAGTATCCAAAGAACAATCAGAAAAGTAGGAAGAGGCGTTAACACTATTTTAAAGAAAAATATTTTTAATCAAAGTTTTTTAGATTAACCTGCTACTCGATGGAGCCATAATACATGAATCAACAGGGCATTTACATGAAGGACTAATGTCATGATCCATCCTTAAAAGAAAACTAAAAATTAAAAGAAATTTTAAAAATTACCCAAAATTATGGCCCATTTCGTGTGCTACCGTCATTCCCACAAAAACCTGAAAATAAAAATTATAAATAGGACAACTATTAAAAAATAAATACCGGATTATCAGAATGATCAACAATAACACCACCAGAATAGTCAAAAGAACACATAGTCCCCTTAAAAGAAAAAACAAATAAAAATTTTAACCAAAATTCTTGCCTTGTAAGCTTTACCAATTACTGAACCAAAACGAACATCACTTAAAGAAAATTATAAATTTTTATATTGATTTAAAACAAACGTTAAAAGTTGAGCATTGTCATGTGAATGTCCTTTAGCCAGTAAAGATCTACGAAAACCAAGAAAATCTCTTAAAGTTCCATCAGGATTCTCTGTCACATCTACAGCATTTTTGTCTTCCCAAATGTCTGCCCAGGTGAGTATCACGCGAACATTTAATGGATCATAAAGCTAAAAAGAAAGAATAATAAATCTTAATCAATAATTAAAATAACCGAATTAACAGAACTAGCAATTGCGTGAAGTCTTTCATTAATTTTCTTCTTGTCTTCTCCATATTTCTTGTACTTAACTTTTAATATTATAAAAAAACCTTATTAATATCATACAATTGAATTGTCGGCAATCAAAATTAATTCAACCCATCGTTTAATTCCATCAATATATTCAGAATAATACGTAGGCATTCGGTTTTTTAAGGAAGTTTTATCGGATCTTTTATCTCTAACATGCCATTCTAAAAGAAAAAATTTATTAATTCAAGAAAATGGAAAAAACCGCAATTTGGAGAATCTCGAAAAAAAAATAATTTTCCATTCAAATGTCCAAATACAAATAGATTGCCATTATGACGAAGAAGACCACTAAAATTGATAAAAGAACTTTAAAAAAATTTTTTAAGTTTAATTATTAGGACATTTACCAAAGAAAATAGATGTTTTTGACAAAGAAAAAATATTTCCTTAGGTGGAATCGAACCACAAATGCATCAGTAAAAGGAACCTAGAAACAACCCGCTAAACCACGTGGCATAAATTATCATACATAAAATAATGCTACTAAAAGAAAACCTTAAATCAGCAATATTACATAAATTCAAAACACTGTGCTCTCCACGATAATCAATAGCTTCATAATTACATTGAACATCCTAGTAAGAGTTGAATTACTTTCAATAATTAATAAAACTCACATCGACATTTGCACCATGCAATAAAGATTCATCGTAATATCTAAATTAAGATAATATTTTTGCATAAAACAATTTAATAAATTACCTAAAATGAAAGGCACGAAAAAATTCCAATTTAAATTCATCAGAAAAATCAGGAGACATGCTAAAAGACAGCACCAAAGGTCCTCTTGTAGATTTTGACTGTAAAATTAATTTAAATTAATTATTTGAATATAAAAAAACCAAATTTAAAAGTCCAAATGCATCAATTCCATATTTATAATTGTTTAAATCATGTTGAATAAATACAGGGCAAGCATTGTAGTTCATAATAAAGTAATAAATTTTCTAAAAGAATTATTAATAAAATATTAATTGTTAAAGAATTAAAGATAATTATTTAAATTAAGAAATAAATTTAAAATATATAAAAAGAAAAAAAATAAATTTTTTTAAATAGATACAACTATAAAATAAAATTTTTTAAATCATAGTCAAGTGCTTATTCCATTTGCGCATTTAAAAAGGCTTTAAAATTGATAAATTGAAAAAATTATTTAATGGTTTTATATTTTGGCAGTTAAAATAGATAATAATTTTTTTTGTAAAACCAATAAGTAAGCATGTAGAAAGGTACAATAAAATATAAGGGCAAAAATTTCTCAAAGTGAAATAAACCAAAACAATGGGCAAGAAAATAAATATATAAAAATATAGGCTCAAAAATAGTAAAAGATATACAGAAGAACCTAAAAAAATTTCTCAGTTAAGAGGTATTTGAACAAATTTTAAGGTTCAACTGTATAACAAAAAAAACCTCATCCATATTAAAGATGCTGATCCTGCCCAAAAACATTATAGGCTCTAGCCGGAACTGCACAAGAGGAAGACGAAGAAGAAGAGCTAACTCCAGAATTGACAGTCATTTCTGAACTAAAAAATTTAAATAGACATTATTAAGTTCTCCAAAAGTTAAAAAAACCTATAGAAGCGTTCTTGAGTTGCCAACTCTTCATTGAATTTTGCTTCCAATGCCTTAAAGGAAAAATGTGTAAATAATTTGAGTGAATTGAGAACAAACCGCTTTCCTAGCAGACAAATTAGATCTCCACTCAGATAAAACTTGCTGATACTCCTTTTCATATTCAGCAAGTTTTGCACGTTCATTGTCCAAAAGCATGTTACGCTTCTCATTCTGTAATATAAATTAATAAAAGAAACTTTTTTTAAAAATAATAAAACAAACATGAATTTCTTCTAATTCGCGAAGTATGTTTTGATTGTTCTCAACTAATTGAGCTAATTTTCTCTTGCATTTTAAATCATATTCATCCATCTTTAGTCGAATCCTTTGCTTCTCTTTTTCTTCGAAAACCTTTATCTTTGCTGTCCATGTCTCTGAGCTTTCACCCTAAAATATTTGTGAAAGTTTAAATTGATGGAAATAAAATTAAAAAAAAATCACCGGTAAGTCAACTTCCAAACTCTTTCTAAACATCATTGATCGCGTTTTGCTTTCATTTCTTAAAACTTTAGGTAATGCTTTCCTATCGATTGTCAATGCACGTAACATATTCTCTTCATTTGCTTGATTGATGCGTCTCACGTGTTCCACCTCCTTTGCATGTCTAAAAATTAAAAATGTGGAACCAATTATGCACACAAAAAATACCTGGCAAGCATATGCGTCCTTTGCAAATGAAAAACATCCTGAAATAATTTGAATATCACTTTACTCTTTATAAAAAATTAAAAAAGGTACTCTAAATTGTTGTGTCAATAAGGCGTGTTTCTCCGCCAACTGAGCTTCTTCTAACTCCCATTGAGCAGTTTCTAATCCTCTCTCTAATTGGTGCTTCTGCTCCAAAAATTGCCTTTCCAAAAGACAAAGCCTTTCACGATGACGATCTTGAGCTTTTTGCAAAAAGTTTTCTCTATTCCGTTCCAATTGATTAATGAATTCTGCCTCCTGAAAAAAATTAATTTAACACATTCAAAGTAAAACTAATAAAAAACCTTATCAATTTGGTATTTCTCGAAACTCTCTTGCCTCTGCTTCATTACAGGCTTACGTTGAGATTTTGGAAGCATTCCAACTTCTTGTTTCAATATTTTTTCTTGTTGCCTTAATCTGTCACGAAATAGCCTCAAATCTCTTTCCTTAAAACAAAGTCATTCAAAAAATGAAAAATACCACACCTGATCAACTCTAATTCGTTTACCCAAATTACGCATTTCCTCCTCTTGTTGCTTTTCTGTCTCTTCCATTTTCTTCTTTTGCGCTTTAGATATTGCTTCGACTTCATTTTCATAAGATTTTTGAATCGCCTGAGTAAACTTATAAACATGTCTAAAATAAAAAGTTGTCAACCTGTATTTCAAAGGCAAACTTCCTTTCTTGTTGTTCGCGTATTTGTTCAGCTCGAGCATTAAGTTCTTGTTGTTGTCGTGCCTCTTCTCTTTGTATTCGCTTCAAATCTCTCAACTCCTTTTTTCTGTAAAGGGATCTTTTAAATGTATCTTACAATTATTTTATATACCTGAGTTCAAGATCTTGTTTTTCACCCAAAACGTGCATAGTTGTAGTCGAAACTTCCACACCATCAACAACATAAGTGCGTGTTCGTTTAGTGACCTTAAATATGAATGGTAACAAAATTTTTGTTAAAACAAACAGTGGCCCGATGAGGTGATTTTCGCATTGGAACGTGAACAGGTCCTTGATGTTGTTGTTCTTTTTGTTGTTGAGGGCGATGGACTTGTTGCTGAAAATTTAAAAAAAATCTAAAAATAATAAATTCAAAAATTATTTTACCGTTTTTTCTATTAGATTCGATGTTGTTGTAGGTATAGAAGAATGCACAATGTTCCGTTCTTGAGTAGGAAGAGACGGCGATGTTTTAATTGGAGGCAAAACATTTTGTTTTTGCAAGTGATTATCGGCCACGGGATGAGAATGTCGTTGATTTAAATAAGCAACTCCATTTGTGGCCGTAGAAGTAATATTTTCTGAAGTAGCAACACTTCCAGATCTTTTTCTTTTGTCCTCGGTTTTGGAGATTCTTTCAGGAATAACTAAAATAAACTTTTATATTCTTTAAATAAAGTTTAAATCTAACCATTATTTGATATTTCCTTTTGTAATTTTACTCGAGAGATGTTATCCTCAACATCATAATCAACTGGCGGCTCCGGTGGTGGTAGATCGTCATCACAAGATAAATGTATTGTTGTTGGTTCAGGAGTTATTTGTTCATTAGACAGATGCACAACAGTCTTCTCATTCATTTTATTTTGAGTATCAATAGAGGAAGAATGCAAAGAAGGCAACGGACGTTCTTCAAGCGCAGCTGGTTCTGATCTGAAGAAATTTAAAATATTTAAAGAAAAATTTTAAAAATTATTTACTGAAGTGAAGTATTTCTGCTAACAAGATCCTCATCTCCATCATTATCGAGAACATCACAAAGATCGTCCAAAATTTGAATAGCTTCTCGCCCAGACGGACTTAGAGTACTATGACTTCGAGCATTTATTATATCGTCATCCAAAGGTGTTGTTCCCCAAGGTAGAAGTGCTGCAGAAGGTTCTGGAGGTTGTGGAGCTTCATAATTTTTCTTAGAAACAATAACAAATTGTTGTGGTTGTTGTTCATTATTTTTGTTGTTATTATCTTTATTGGGATCAATAACAACTGTAGATGTTGTTTCAAAAGGAACATGTCGAAAGTTTGGAATATTTTCGATTGAAGCTCTGAGTTGATTATTATTATTAATAGTGCTGATGCTGTCAATGTCTGAACAAGTTTCACGCTCTTCAGAATCAGCTATACTATCGATCTCAATACTGGAATTAAAAATTTTTTATTAGTTATAAGAAATTGCTTCAAATATTTTTAAAAAGATATTAAGAAAAGATAAACTTTTCGAAAAAGAAATGAAAGCAAGACAAAATTTAAAACATAATATTTAATTAGTTTACAAAAAGAATGTTATTTAAATTAGACATTTTTGATAGGCAATTTCTTAACGACAAAACGTCTTAAGATGAACCTGTACACGAATAAAAAGAGTAAAAATTAAATTAATTTATCGTTATACTATAAGAAAATAAAGAAATGGCAGTTATTTTATGAGATATACTTATTTGAGGAGAGTATAAAAATAAGTTAGAATTATTACAAGACAAGAGAAATTCTAAGTTCAAGGCCTAAAATTAAAAGATAAAAATGCCGGCTAATTATAAAGGCAAATTAAGAAAAATATTAATTAAATTATTGACAGTTATACTAATGTCGGGTAGGAATAAAAGTAGGATTATTACTAATTAAATAGGAATTATAAGAAATACCACCAAGGACTTTTGTAAATTTATGGCTTTTAATAAAATCATTAAGTACATACTTGTTTGCTCCAACAACTTCAATGATCTCCTCCAACACGTCTGCATTCTTCTCGCACAACAATTTGATGATAGGTCTTCGATCAGTAGAAGTTCGAATGAAAGAATGCTGAAAGAATTTTTTTGAAATTTTAGAAAGTTATAGTAAGAATACATTGAGCAATTGATGAGCATTCCAACGTTCATCAGGATTTTTTACAAGACATTTGCGAAGAAATTCTGAGAAGGTTGAAGACCATCTTTGAGGATGAGCAAGTGTTGGCGGTTCTGATTTTTGAATTTTGATGACAACACGCATTGGATTCATATTATGATTTGGTGGTTCAATTTGTGCCATTTCGATTAAAGTTATTCCAAGTGACCAGATATCGGCTAAATCAAAAAAGTAATTTCAGTTCAATAAAAATAACCTCTAGAATCATAAGGTTGATCCTTAAATGTTTCACAGATTATCACTTCCGGGGCCATCCAATACGGAGTTCCAATGAAAGAATCACGCTTCTGATTATTCTTCATTATAGCAGACACGCCAAAGTCAGCTGAATTTTTTTAAATAAAATTCTATTAACAAAAGAAATACCAAGCTTGACGACTCCATCGGCAGTAAGCAAAATGTTCCCAGCCTTCAAATCCCTGTGGATAACAGCTAAAAAGAAAACGATTAGAAGATAAAATATTTTAAAACCTTGAGAATGAAGAAATTCTAAAGCTTTCACAACACCATGTGCAACATAAGCTATTTGAGGCTCAGTTAAAGGCTTATCTAAATCGGCCATTATAGAATCGATTGCACCACCAGCACAATATTCAAGCATCATCTATAAATTAAATTTTGCATTCATAAAAGATTTTACATAAAGTTTCTCTTCAAAGAAGTAACAAGCATGGAGACCAACAATATTCTCATGTTCCTTAGAAAGTGAAAGAATTTCAATCTCAACAAGAAAATCGTCCAAATCTTCTCCTTCTTGAAGTGAAATAGCCTAAATATTAAAACTACTTAAAAAATCGAATATTAAAAAACCTTTGAAGCTGCAATCAAATGGGAATTGTTCAGACTGCAGACTTTCTCAATTTTTCCAAAAGCACCTTCACCAATCTCTCCGAGCACTTTCCATTGATCCATAGGGTTAACATCTTTTAGTATTATAGAAGGAAGTTTATGATTGGTAGATTGATTATTAGACTGTTGTCCAAGCAATAAATTCTTAAATATGCCAAATATGGCCATTTTATGATGGAAGGGGGCTAAAAATATTTTAATGAATGGCGATCCTTCAAAATAAGTTCAGAGGTGTTTATAGATCAATTAAAAAATAATGGGAAAGGAAAATTATCTCGAAGAACAGCAACCGAAGAAAATACTTTTTACGGAACAAATAACATTCCTGAAAGATCGCCAAATATATAAAACAATAACAAAAAAAAATAATAACAAAGATGTAATCAAAACAAATTTTTGCTTACATATTTCTTGGGGAAATATGAATGAGTGTTTTAGACGAAATTAATGCGTGATTCACCCAACCGATTCTTTACGTAAATAAAAAGAAAATCGTAGGCAATCCAACGGAAGAACAAAAACAAGTTACAAATTACCGAAATGAAAAGTGCAAATAGAAGTTGCAGAATGGAAAAGCCAATTTGTCGCGGAAAAGAAATATATTTCGGACGGTTTGTCGCGGCCCTCGAGAAAATTTCGAAATTTAATTTTTGTTAAAATTTCGACTGCTTTTTTATGTTAATCGCGCACACTTAATTTTGTCTTTTTAAGTTTTTACATTTTAATTCAGAAAATTATTCATTTTAATTAAAAACAACTGAGAAAAATGCCTCCAGTAGAAAATTTGGTGACATCTTCACAGCAGCCTATTAAGGTTTCTGGACGTGAAGAAGATTCGATGAATAAAGAACCTTCAATGAGCGGACAGACAATTGTTGGATTAATTATTCCACCGCCAGATATTCGAAGTTTTTTTTAACTTTTAAACTAAAACTTTGTTTTTTTTCTTAAGCAATTGTTGACAAAACTGCTCTTTTTGTTGCACGAAATGGTGTTGAATTTGAAAATAAAATTCGAGAAAGAGAAGCTTCAAATATACGTTTTAATTTTCTTACACCTGTTGACCCATACCATGCTTACTACAAGAATAAAGTAAAAGAATTTGAAACAGGAGTTGCTTCTGCTGAATTATTATCAAAAATTAAAATTCCTGATGCTATTCGTGAACATATAAAGAAAGCTGAATTTGTTCCGAAGAATCCACCAAAACCTTTTGAATTTTGTGCTGATCCGTCGACGATAAATGCTTTCGACTTGTATGTTTTATTTTTAGTGAAAATAAAGAAAGATAAGGGATATCGAAACTCAAAAACTTTTTAAGGGATCTGATCCAACTTACTGCTCTGTTTGTTGCAAGGAATGGACGCCAATTTCTCACACAGTTGATGAATCGAGAGGTTAATATTTGACAACAAAAATAAAAGTTTCCCGAATTTTTAGGTGCGAAATTTTCAATTTGACTTTTTAAAACCACAACACTCAAATTTTCAATATTTTACAAAATTGGTGGAGCAATATACAAAAGTAAGTTTTGGGAAGTTCTAAATTTCCCCAAAATTATTTTTTAAAGGTAATAATTCCTCCAAAGAATGTATACGATGAACTACGAAATTCTGCTTCGCACCAGAAAATTTTAGATGATGTTCGCTATCGCGTTGGCTGGGAAAAGTTTCAACGTGCAGTAAAGGATAGAGAAGATGCTGAAGTTGAACAAGAAAGAATGGCTTATAACCAAATTGATTGGCATGATTTTGTGGTTGTTCAAACAGTTGATTTTCAACCATCTGAAACTTGTAAAGAAATTTTTTCGAAAAAAGTGATGACTAAATCCTCGTAATTTTTTCAGTAAATTTACCCTCACTTTGTACACCTCGCGATGTTGGCGCTCGAATTTTACTTCAACAACGAACAGAAGCAGCTAAAGCAGCGGCTGAAAGTGTTGCAATGGATATGGATGAATCAGAATCTGATGAGGAAGAAGAGAAAAAGAAGCAGAAGAGCAGGCAAGACTTTGATGATATACAGCAACAAGTTGGTGGAATGGATATTGCTGAGAAACAACATGCTGGCTCTACTGTTACCCAACCAACACCAGCAGCACCAATTGCTGGGAATGTTGTAATTCGTGATTATGATCCTAAAAAGGGTAGAATTTTCAAAATTTATTTCTAAAAATTTATTTTACAATTTTAAAGCACGTTCTGGCATTGCCAAAGGACATGAAAAATTCATCATCTCGCCACTAACAAATGAGCGAATACCTGCAGACAAACTCCATGAACATGTTCGATACAACACTGTTGATCCTCAATTTAAGGAACAGAGAGATCGGTTTGTAAATATTAGAATTACTATAAAATTTTCCAAATAAAATAGAGAGCATATGGAACGACAAGATGAAGATCCAATCACAGCATCTGGCACGGAGATCTCTCGAAACATTGCAAAGTTAGCCGAGCGTCGTACTGATATTTTCGGTATTGGAGAAAAAGGAGTAGAGCAAACAATAATCGGAAAAAAATTGGGCGAAGAGGAACGTCAATTGCCTCGTTCTGACCCTAAAACAATTTGGGACGGACAACAAGCAACGATTGATGCTACAACACGAGCAGCTCAACAGGCAGTCTCGTTGGAACAACAGATAACAGAAATTCAACGTCAACATGGTTACTTGCCAAATCCTGCTGCTGACCGCTTTGCGCCGAATACTCCGAGTACAACCTCAGCAGCGACGACGGCTTCTGCTGCTTCAATGCCGCCACCAACAACGGCAGTACCCACTCCAATTCCTCCTGTAAGCATTCGACTTTAGCTTAAATCTTTAAAAAAAACTTTAGCGTCCACCACACATACAACCTCCAATTATTTCGAATGTTGCTAAAATTATACCTGGAGGTCCACCTCAACAGCAGCAACCTATGCGCATGCCACGTATGCCATTGCCAGGGATGCCTCCACCTCCTCACATGCTTCCAATGGGCATGCAAATCCCTGGACTTCCTCCACATATGGCCATGGCTCATCACCAGCAAGGAGGACATTTTATGCCTCCACCACCCCCACCTGATGAAAGTGGAGCATCTGCTGCAAAGAAGTTCCGCGTTGATGATGCTTTGGAGCCAGAAGAGCTTTGGTTGCAGAAGGTGTCTGGCCAGATAACGGTCAAGTTGAGCACACCGCAGACCGATGAATGGAACCTTAAAGGACAAACATTTACTATACAACTAGAGATTACTTCAACAGTAAAATTTTTTAAAAATATTTCAGAAAAATAATTTTCAGGTAAGCGCACTCAAATCGTTAATACAGGAGCAAACAACAGTACCAGCATCAAAAGCTAAACTCGTTTATCAGGTTACTTATAAAAATAACCCTCAATCTTTGTTCTTTTTCAGAATACTTTTCTGAAAGATAATTTTACTTTGGCCTATTATAATTTTGTGAATGAAGCAAATGTTCAGTTATTGTTAAAAGAGCGTGGCGGAAAGAAAAAATAAATATTCTGAAGACTCTCGGCCGAGAATTGAATTAATTATTTTTTATTAATTATTTAATTTTAAACATACCATTGCTTGTTCCTGTAGCATGTTTGTTTGTCCATTTCCTGAAAAAGGTTTATTACAAGCTAGTTTTTTTTATCATCTTCTTCATTCAAAAAAAGTGAAATGGAATTAAAATCCAAATATTTGGTATTGAAAATAGAATTATAAAGAAATATTATTTTTTTTAAATAATTTAACAATAAAATTTGAAAAATGGCAAGAGAAATATGAGGAAGGGAGAAAAAGGCAAGTTGTGAATGATTGAGGGATGGCATCATTTTTGTATATGATTGATATACCATCCTTTTTTTGTATTTGACTAAATAAGATGCACAACATGAGCAAAATAATTAATTGAAAAAGGCACAAAAATAAAATAAATCTGAATTTTTTGAAAGATTATGCTAAATTAAAAATCACTTTTTTAAAATTCCAATAAGGCGATTTAAGTATTTAAGGCTGGAATTTTGCAGTAGTTGTACCATTTGATGTCAATTTTGAATTGGTCATTTCATCAAACATTTTTGCTTTTGATTTAGATGATCCAAAACCACTCTAAAAATAAATAGATTTAAGTTTAATAAACTGAATTTTTTTTTGTAATTTTAAGAACCATCAAATAACACATAAACTTCAAACAAATCAAAAAACATTCAGAAAATATATAAAAACAGGACATTATATAGACCAAAAAAGTTTGTATAGACATTAAAACAACAAGCAAACAGCACTAATCCCAACCTATTTTTGTCACTTAAAAGGGAAATCTTCGGTTGTTTCAAACTTTTTTAAGGCCAAAAGCCGAATTTGACTATAGCCAATTAAATTTATAATTTTAAAAATAAAATTTAAAATTAAAAACCTTTCTCAGTGTTGAATGTTTATCAAAACATCCTGTTGCAGCTACTTTTTGTGCAAATAGTCTGTCTTGTTCAGTTTCTGCACCTTCACGTTTAAGAGCTTCTAATTCCAATCGGAAATCTGTTAAAAATTTTAAAATGAATCGAAAACAATGAAAAAATACCAGCAAGTTTTTCACGTAGTGAATGGTCTTTTGCCTGCCAGTCACCTCTATGGAAAAAAAATTGAAAATATAATTTTTTAGATTAAAAATTTCAAACCTCGATTGTTCTAATTCTGCATGTGTAGAAGCTCTAAAAATATAAAAAAATATTCTTATTTTTCAAAATAAAAATAATTTACATTATATGTTGAAGTTCATTACTAATTGTTTGTCTTTGTTGTTCTGTAGCAGCTAATGCAGCAAAAACACTTCCACCACCATTATTATTAATAATTCCATTAAAATCTTCATTATTTTGTTTTTGTTGTTTTCTTTGTTGTTGTGCCAAAGATGCTTTTGTAAATAATTTATTATTTGTTGATGATGGTGGTGGATTAGAAGGAAGAGGTGGTGGTGGTGGAAGTAAAGAATTGCTACCATTTATTCCATTAATTAAACCATTATTTTGTAAAGGAAATTGTTGCTGTTGTAAATGTTCTATATTTCCTTCATCTACACCTTCATCAGTTTCAACTGTTGTTTCCTCTTCTAATGATGAAGAATTGGTAGCAATATGTTTAATAGAATTGCTGCAAGGATTGGATCTTCGTAGTTGTTCATGATAGGGAGGAGGCTTAAAAAAGAAATTTAAATTCATTCTATGTAAAATTTAAAAAAATAAACCTGTGTCATTGGAATAACTCCATTACTGTTGTTATTATTATTAAATTGTTGTTGTTGAATTAATCGATTAGCAAGTAATTCGGCATCCTTATATTTTCTTTCCAATGCCAATTTTCTTTCTTCTGCTCGTAATTGCGAACGTCGAATTCTTTGCATTTCTGCTTCAGCATCATTGGCACGTCTTGTCATCTCAAAAACTTCTTGTTCTGAAATTCGAGCACGCTCTGCTATTAATTGATGACTTTCTTCTGTATTTTTCATTACAATCTAAAGAAGATTTTTTTTTAAATTTTCAACTTTTTAAAAATAGAACCTGCATAGTATTCAATTGTTCTGCTAAATGTCCCAACTCTGTTCTCAACTTGTCTCTTTCCGATTCTGCTTGAACTCGTTGCTCCCGTTCACGTTGAAGACGTGTTTGTTCAGCTAGTCTGCGTTGTCGCTGTCGGAAATTGAATAAATTAAACTTTTATATTTTGTTTTTGACTAAAGTCCTTTACAAATCTTCTTTTAAAAAAACTTACTCTTGTGCTTGAATTCTCATTTGTTGAACTTCAAGTAAATCAGGTTGTCGTCGTCTAAGATATAAATTATGAGTTCCAACACATAAATCTAACAGCGATTGGTTTATACTCATATCTAATAAATTTTTTTATTAAAAATTAAATTTTTTATTTTATTAAACCTTCAGCACGAAAACGAATTTTGCTTTTATCTGCTGTACATATTGTGAACTGAAATAAAAAAGTTAATTAATCAATTAAAATTTCTAACCATTTTGTTTTTGAAAGAAATACATTTTATTTCTGTCCAAGGAAAGAATGGGCGAGGTGAAAGTTTATTGTCTGGTTCATATATACCTGAAAGTAAAAAGAATAATTTTCTAGAATTGACTCAAAAACAAACCCAATCCTTGAGCAGATACACCCAAAAGCAATTCAGTGCCACGCTGGTTCTAGAATAATAAATAAAGGTAAAATACTTATTTTAAACCACAAACCAAAATTTTGTAAAAGGAAGTTCCATACATATCCAATTCCTCAGCAATACATAAAAATTCTTCCTCAGCGTCTTCACGGCTAAGTCCGCTATTGTTAGCCCACCAATTGCCTTAAGTTAAAAAGTTATATATCTGATTTAAGGATTTAAGTAAACCTATTTTCTCATGCCACATATCTGCACTCATATCATATTGTTGAATAACTGAAGGAGGGATTAATTTGGTCAAGTCCAATTCAATATTTTCATCATTTTGATAATCGCCATACATTGCTTGTACTGCATATGATGCCAACAAAATTGCCTAAAATTCTAGAACATAAGAAAAAAATAAATTTAAAGAAACCGCTTCAGAAGGACAATAAAGATCCATTGAAAGAATTGATTGGCGAATTTGAAGGAAGAAAAGATGCCTTTAAAAATAAAAATATTTTGCTGACTCATCTATTTCAAACCTTGTCAAATCCTGAATCAATTCAGTCTTAACAGACTCTGGAAAAAATTTAACGAGGAAAATGAAATGCAATGAACCATCAGATTGTTTAGGCATTGAATGATCACGCACCTATCAGAAAAAATTAATTTAATCAAGAAAATAAAAAAAAACCTTTTTATCAAGTTGTAACCAACATGTGTAACCCTTACGATTTGTAAAGCAAAGTCCAAAATACCAAACTTCTCGAAGCCCAATAATTTTACAGACTGTGTCGAATAAATCTTGTCCCAAAGCATCTCTGTCCATACTAATTGCATTTAAGTCAGCATCCATTGTAGTCACCTTGACGCGTAATGGTTTTCCGTGTCCAGTTAACCAGTCAAGCATTCCGTTCTTTTAAGTTGTGATTAAACCAACAATGGCAATAGCACGATTTCCATATTTTTGTCAACTATAAAAACTGAAAATAATTTATTTATTAAGTTAAAATGATTAAAATCCACAAGATTAAAAAGAAATAAAAAATGTAATTAAACATTAAAAAATACAATTCTATTTAATAAAAAATAAATTTATACTATTTAATTAATAATTAATAAATTGCACGAAAAAATTTTTTTAGAGTATGACAATATAAAAACCGTATTAATTATTAGGCCTCTATTTTTTAATTAAAAATTAAATTTAAAAATTATCATCTGAATTTTTTAACTTTTTTTTTTGAGTAATTTAGCTCAAAATAAAGGCAAATATTTTAAATAAAAAAAGGATTTGCACATCATAAAAAGGTTAGGAAATGGAATGTGTTGTTGTTGTTGACTTTTGGACAAAGTGGTAAAATGAGGAATGAAAAGAGGAAAAAAGGGGTGATTGATGATAACAGGTAAATATATATTTTTGTGTATTTACCCCTTTTGAAATTAGCTTTTTTTTTGGTTTTATGGAAAATTACAAATTAAATTTGTGAATTCTGACTGTTTAAAAAAATTAAAAAGTATTTACATCAATTATATACACACCCTTATCAAATAACTGTTTCAGTTTCAGTTCGCAACAACAATTGATTATTATTGTCACATTTTTCTAAATTGTTGTTATCTTCATCATTTTTATTATCGGTGGTCATCATTACTTTTATTACCTCTTCTTCCTCACCTTTAGTATTCATATAACCTTTCTCCTTCTCTTTTTCATTATTATTACCAGAACCTTTGATGACAACAACAACATTCTTTTCTTCTTCTCCGTTCTTTTCATTTATATATTCTCCCAATTGATTTGTATATAATGTTGTAGAGTGAGGGAATGAAAGTGAGGGAAATAATTCTAAAAATAAATTGAGGACGATGATTAATTTATTAATTAAAAAATTATTTTTAATAAAAACTCACTTTTAATATCACCTTTTGCCTCAACAACAGGTGTATAAAGTGTAGCATGTTCATCATCTTCCTCTTCTTCTCCAAATTTTTCAATTTCTTCATCAAGGAATGCATTAAGTTTTTTTATTGGCATCAAATAATTCTCTTCATCAGTCAAAGAAAGTTTTGGTAAAGGTCCATCATCATCACGAGACCAAGAAGAATGTGAACATTTTCGGCTATTGCTTCCAAGAGGATCACTTTTATAACGAGAAGAGACTGTTGTAGCAACACTTCCATGGCGATCTGGTTTTACTCCGCACTAAAATTAAGAAAAACTTTCTATGAATTACAAAAAATTTCACAAACATTTCTTGGTGAAGGTGTTTTATTTAAAAGTTCAACAGTTGAAAAGAAACATTCATCATCAGTAAGTGTTGTTGTATTGGTGTTATTTGTGTTTTCACGTCGAGGGCTGCTGTTGCTAACATCTTTTTGTTTAAAAATAGAAATACAATCTTTTTAATTTGTTTCAAAAAAAACCTCGAATATTTGAATTATTGCTATATTCAGCAGGATCAACAAATACAGGATCAGCAAAATCACTATCATGAAGTAAACGTGCAATCATTTCTCTTTGTCCAATACTTCCAATACGCGATTCCATCTGTTGTTGTTGCTGTTGATTGTCAATTAAACGCTTTCTTCGTTCTTGAATGTAAATATGTGGAGCACGACAAAATTGTTCAAAGCGTTCTTTAATTTGTCTAAAACTTGGTCTCGATTCTGGATCAGGAAGCCAACCTTTTGAAAAAAATATATTTTTTAAACGTTTAAAAACTTACAATTAAGTAATTCCTGATACAATTCTTGACTGCAATTATTTGGTTGTTCTAATCTATAACCACATTCAAGTTTATCAACAAGTTCTCTAGCCAAACGTTCACGTGGTAATCCCAATTCTTTATATGGACTGCAAGCTCCCATTGTTAAAATTTCCCAACATGTTATTCCAAATGACCAAACATCTGTTCTTTGATTATAAATTGAATGTCTTAAACTTTCTGGCGCTAGCCATTTTACAGCCACACGTCCTTCAATAATTACAGAATCATTAGGTCTTTGTACGACTAAAATAAATTAATTCAATTAATTATGTCCACGATCATAAGAATTCCAATTAATTCAAGATCTAAAAATATATATATTTTACACAATGCCAAAAATATTTTGGTTGCCAAAATATTTTTCTATTTTCTAATACATTCATATCATTTTATTAACTTTTTATTTTCTTATTTTATATACAGAATGCCTCCTGAAATTACTTCTCCAACATGGGAATTTTTTTCTAAAAATGGAACCAAAGTCATTTGTAAATTATGTAACAGACAGTTGGTGTGTCATGTCTCTGATATGAGAAAACATTTAAAAACTATTCATCAACAAGAGCTACCAGTGGTTGAATATGCAAAGAATAACAACGTTAAATGTCACTTATTGTGAAAAAAACATTTCTGGCCTATATAAACATTTTCAAACGTATTTTTTCTATTTTTTATCATAAATTTTTATTTGGTTATAGCAAGTCATGTGGTTACAGCAATTTTTACTTGGAAGAATGGTCGAGAGCATTTATGGAAGCACCTACAGACAATACAACTGAAGAATTTGAAAATTTTGTGAATAAAGACCGTGGAGAATATTCTGTATTTTTTCTTGTTTTTTAAATATTATTTCGTCGTTCAGGTGTACTTGGTGCGTTCTGGCCCAACGTTAAAACATCTTGTGTATGTGGGAATTACTGCTATTAAAGACCTTAAGTATCGCTTTAGCGATCACGGTCACATTGATAAATTCTCAAACTACAAAAATCTTCAACGGGCGGTTTTCTTGCCCAAAATGAGTAAAACAACAGCTGAAATTGTTGAACCGTTAATTATAATGTCAAGTAAAACAAACAAAAAAATGTTAAATACACGAAAAGAAGTGAGAAATTTGAACCAGCTTGATGTTCCTGATGAACCTTTCCACGAGAGAGTATAATTTTTAATTTTGTTTTATAAAACATTAAAAATTAAGGTAATGAGATACCACAAGATGGTGGTGAATTTGTTAGCAAGAAGATGGGAAGAACTTAAATGGGAAGATTTCTCTGGTTTTTTTCTATTTTTTGATAATCATTTATTCTTTTATTTAGCTGAACAACAACCAACTTCTTCATCTTCAATTCAAATCACAACAACACCTAATATCCAACAATGCAAGAGACGATCAAATCAGGAGTTACTTGAAGAACTAGAAGCAAAAGATAAAGTAATAGAAGAACAGAACAAGAAATTGAAGATAGCCGACACAAAAATATTGATAGCCAAAACGGAATCCTTTTTCCACCATGAACGAGCATTGAAAATACGGGAAGAAAATAAGAAAATGAAAGAGGAAAGAGGAGAGGCTGTTTTAGACGATTCTTTGTCATCAGACCCATATATATCAGATTTAAATAATACAAACAATTCCATTATTTCCTCTTCTAGATCTCCCACTCCTATTCAATCACGTTCTTGATTTTTTTGATATCTTGTCATGTGATATTTTGTTTTTAATATTTTATAATCTTTAATAATAATAATTATTATAATACTTGTTGCCAATCCAAAATCTGTAACTTCAACATGTAAAGCACTTTTTACCAAAACATTTCTAGCTGCCAAATCACGATGAACAATTGCACGTTTTGTTAAATATTCCATTGCTGATGAAATCTTTTTTAGAAAAATTTTAATTTTTTGAAAATTAATATTAAAAAATGAAACCTGATAACAATATAACATTAATTGTTTTGAACCCAATTGAGAACTATATTGTTCAAAAAATTTTAGTAAAGAACCCAAAGGACGTAGTAAAGTGACAATTTTTAATCCTCCACCGCCTCCTAGACATATTCCTGCTACTGGAAGTAAATGTTCATGTTGAACAGAATGCATTATTCCCGCTTCTCTTAACATTTCTTTTTCGTTAAGACGACTATCTAGAGCACTAATTGCCTGAAGTTTTTAGTTTAAAAAATTGTTTATTATTAAAATAACTTTTATTGCCACAGGTATGTTCACTTTTACACCTGGCGGACGCCATTTACCCTAAGAAATGTAAAAAATAAAAACTTGAAAAATTAAATAAACTAACAGCATAAACAATTCCAAAAGCTCCTTGACCAAGAACAGTTGATTTACCAGGTAGAAAGTCCAATTCATTAACTTGAATAAGATTGAGTCGACGCATATTTGGACGTTGAGTAACTTTTAATGGATCCAACGGAGGAATTTCTTTAATTAAAAATTGAAAAATATAAAAAATTTTTACTAAAAAACCTGGTAAATGCATTTGAACTTCTTTTATATATTTCTTCTGATAAATTAGACAACGGTAAACCAAAAACTGAAAATGAAATAAATAAAAATTTTTTACTAAAAAACTAACTCCAATTAAAGCAGCCAATAGTATAATAGCTAAAAACACTCCACCAACAATTTTGATTTGTTTTTGCCTTCGAGAATGTTCTCGGTCTACAAGTTGACAAATTCCTTCTTCATCAGCATATGGTAATTGAGGAGGACATGCATTTAAACACTTAAAAATAGATTACTTTTCTTAAATCTTTAAAGTAAACCTGAACAGTTCCATTTTTATCAATAATACCACCATGAGCACATTTCTCACAATTTGAAGGTCCATCATCATAACAAGACCGATGAATATCACAAAATGGATGACAACGTCTACATTCTCCAATTCCATTAAGAGTTTCATTTGGATATTTCAGAACATATGAGCCTCTAAAAAATAAAACAAAATTTTCTAGAAAAACATTTAAAAATTTAATACTTTCCACAATCCATTGAACATTCTGTTGGACGATTATTATTAACAAAAGCTGCTTCCAAACGCCAAAAGGCACAGTCACAAAATTGTGTATTGCCATCAGAACTCATTTCAATTACACCATCTCTAGAACATCTTTTACATTCAGGTCGGCATTTCCGACATAACTTAAAAAAATATTCAAATTAAATATCGGAAATAATAAAAACATACAAATTTAGTCGGAGAATTTGGTGGCTCCAGAGCAAGAAAGAAATCTTCACCAAAAGTATTTTTAGGACCACAAACATCATTTGAAGGTGATAACTCATCGCCCTTGAGGCATCGAAACTAAAAGAAATGTTTTAAATAATTAGTTCTCTTAATTAACAAACATTTCCTTGGTCATCCCTCAATGCATACAAACAATTATTGCAACCATTCTTTCCAACTAAATCATCTGGTCCAGTACAACCTTCAAAGCAAGCATCGTGACAAGGACGGCATTCAAATCCAAGAGGATATGTTTTTGAATTTGGACAATATTCAACACCTAAAAAAGAGAAAATTTTATAAAAAGAATCAAAAATAATTTACATTTCTTAATTGCTCCAATTGTCCAACTTCCTTCAGCAAATTGCTCTTTTGGAGTTGTTGTAGTGATAAATTCGTCCTCTTCAAATTCTTCATAATCATATTCAAGACTGTTCGAAGTATTGTTTGTTGTTGAATTTTGTAAAATCCAAATATGAAAAGTTTCACAAATAGAACATTGAGTAGGTAAAGGACCATGACAAACTTTGCATTGATTATCGCAAGGTTGGCAAATCAAAGGTTTTGAATTGTCAACAAAATAACTTTTAAAAAATAAATTTTTTAATTTTAAAAAAATTAAAAACAATACCCTTCCTCTGGACATTTATCAACACATTCTCTATCACGCAAATATTTTCGACATTTGACACATTGTTCTGGACCAGGACCCCAACAGCCAAATTCAGGTGCTGAAATTTAATTATTGTTATTAGACCAGAAAAATATTTTCAAAAAAAGTACCACAATTTTGATCACAATTAGCTCCCTCTGAAATTGAAAAATATATTTAAAAAAAATTTTGAAATGAAGAAATGTTAAATTGTTTTTAACAAAATGAAACAAATAGTCAAAATACCAATTATTCAAACACCTACAAGTGAAAAAGACACATTGTCGAAAGTTAAAAATCAATTTGTAATTTTTCAAAATGTCTAAAATGAAAACACCCAAAGGTGAAAATTTTTACAATATGTTTAATAAAATGATATTGCATTCTGAATAACCAGTTTTAGCATAAAATTAGACTAAAAATTAAATAAAACTTGCCACAATTTGTTTCGTCTCCATTATTTATCCAATAGCTTTGATTAATTCCAAAAATTCTTTTAAACGGTATTGATTGTGAATAACAAAGTTGGCTGTTATTTCTCACAAAAATATCTTTTTAAAAAATTAAATTTAAAGTTTTCCTATAAAAAACAACAAAACTTACTTCCATGTGTTATATTAGAAAGTGAACGTAAACCCAACCATTTTAATTCTGGATCTCCAAAAATTGAGAGTGCATATTTCTTTAAAAATGAAAAATAAAATTTAAAAATTACTTAAAAATTTTACCCCAAAAAATAGTTGACGTCCTTCAATTAATTCAAGATTTTCAAGAAAGCTGAGTGTAGTTGGCCTTAGCGGATTTTTACTATTTGAACCTTCTATTGACACAAAACCAGTTATTATTTTTATCTAAAAAAATCAAAAAACAATTTTTTTATTAATTTTTTAAAATAAATTTTTACAGATTTTAAAATTTCCAATTGAGAAGCATTCAATGGTGGAAATATTTTTGACTTTGGCTTTTCATTCAACTCAAATCGAATACTAAAAAATTATTTTTTTAATTAAAATTTTAAATAAATTTTAATTACAATTGTTCCTCTTCCACATATTCAGAAATTTCTACATAGGATTGGTCAATAATTGTAATATAACCTTTAAAAATAAAATATAATTCTCATAGAATAATTTTTTAAAAATATTAGTAAAGAATAATTTTAAAAAATAAATAAAAAATTATTTAACCTTCTACTTCTGTGCAATTTTCAAGTAGATGAATATTTTCAGAATTTAATATGCCATTTCCCTAATATTAAAAATTTATTTAAAAATTTATAAAAAATTTTAACAAAAAAAGTTTACCGATGGAGGAAATTGACAAACACGTGGGCAATTTCTTTCAGGGCATGGAATACATTTGCTTGGGTCCACTTTAGCATTTCGATAAAATCCAGGTGAACATCTTGCTACACAACTAGATGTTTCAATTAATGTGCCAGGTGGGCATTGAGATAAACAATGCTTTTCATAAGCATATTTTGCCTTTGACTTTGGAATAAGTTCATTAATTTTTTGTTTTCTATTGTATCTGGAAAATTAAAATAAAAGTTTTAAGTTCTGATTTTTATAAAAATTAAAACTTTTGTGTTCCTGTACACTGTGACACACATCTTCCGTCTTCTTCAAGTTCTTGGCAAGCCTATGAAATTTTAAATCATTTTTAGTTCACTTTTTCGTCATTTCAAAACCCAGAGTAAAATATTTAAAATAAATACAATGCATTTTCCGCGTCCTTCTCCTTCACAGCCTCCAACACAAGCTTCATCACAACATCGGCTAATTCCATTGGCATCTTTATAACATGATCTGCTTTCACATTCTTCTTGACAATCTTTTCGATAAACTAAAAAATAAAGAAAAATGTTTAATTGATGAATAAAATTTAAATTTTGAATTAAAAAACAATGAATAATTATTGCAAAAATAATTCGCAGCCGACAGGATTCGAACCTGCGCGGGCAAAGCCCAGTGGATTTCAAGTCCACCTCCTTAACCACTCGGACACGGCTGCTATAAATTTTGTTCTGAATTTTAACCCCACAATCTCTTTATATTTAAAGAAAAATAAAAATTTATAATCAAAGAAAAAATTATTCGCAGCCGACAGGATTCGAACCTGCGCGGGCAAAGCCCAGTGGATTTCAAGTCCACCTCCTTAACCACTCGGACACGGCTGCTATGAAAGGTGTTCCCATTTTTCTCCACACATTCTTTTCCTTTTCTATTTTTGATAGCGTCATACTTTCTCTCTCGCTCTTTTAAATAAAGGAAAAGGACGGTTGGATGTTAGATTTAAAGCCATTTTTGTTTTGAATTTTATTTTATAAAAATAATTTTTTAAACTTACTATGCTGGCATTGATCAGGCCGACTTCTTTAAAATTAAAAAAAATGATATTAATCTTATCTTTTTTTAATTTACCCAAAACAATTCTTTTCTCTACACAGTTTGCTACATGTTGCTGCTGCTCTACATTTATCACTAAAATTTTTCAAATCCAATCGTTCTCTATATTGATCACCAAGAAACTATTTGAAAATTTTAAAGAATTTATTACAAATAATTTTTATAAAAAAAACCTCTCTATAATCAACAGTTTTATCATTATCTGTATTTTCTTTTGTTGGATCTTGCATCATATAACATAAATTAGATGAATCAATTATTGTTACAATACCAGAAACAACTGCTAAAATTAAAATTTTTTAGAAAAAAAATTTTTTTTTAAAAACAAACATCTTAATGATGGCATATTTAAATATCTTAATGATGGTGATGATCCAACAGTTATTGCACTTCCTTCCAAAAGTTTTTCTCCCCAAATAATTCGTAGTGAAGGTAAAGAAACTTCATCAACTGTTACATTGTAGATAAATAAATAACCATAAATCTTTAAAAAATAATTGTTTAAAATTAAAAAAAAAATTTTTAAAAAATTTTTAGAATTTTTTTTAAAAATTTTCTAAAAATTTCTCACCTCTTCCAAATGATACAAAAAATAGAATGGTTCTCGAGGCTTCAATGGTACATCTGTTGAATTATTTCGCCCATTTTCTTGTTTTTGTAATAACCAATCATTTTCAATATCTTCTTTAAATACATAAGAAATTTCAAGATTTCCAGTAATATGACGACAATTTTCATAAGCTTTTCTAAGAAATGTATAACGATTTATAGAATAAATATCCACGAGCGCTCGACCATTTGAAGTGCCGATACAAACTTTTTAAAGAAAAAAATTAAAATACAAAAAACATTAAAAAAAACTAACGATTTCTTAATCCAGATTTATCAGGAGATAACATTAATAATTCATCATAAGCATTAGAAGAACAAAATAATAGTAGTTGAAGAAACAAAAATTGAAGAAAAATGCAGCAACAATAATTAATATTATATTTTTTCCAATTAAGGGAAAAATCCATTTGGTGTGCTTAAAAAATAAAAATTAAAAAAATTAAAAGAAAGAAAAAAAAATTTAAAAACAAAAGAACAATTACCATAAATAAAAAATTGCCATTTTTCAAAAATAATCTCTCCTCAACATTTAAAATGTCCTTTCCCAAGATATTATTCATTTTTTTAAAAATATTTACAAGAGTCAACAACATTTTTATAAGCACCCTTAGATCGATTTAAAAATTCTTATAGGTTTACCCCTACAGGACACGTCATTATCAAGCCTCTGGGAACTTTGCACTCTGAGTTAATAATAAAAAAAAACGGGAGAAGACAAAAAAAATATTTTGATATTTGTTAAGATTTTTGTTAGATAAACGGAAGTAATATTAAAAATATACTAAAGTAAAATCTGAAAAGAATGATCAAGCAAATGTGTAAAAATAAAGAAAATAAAAAGGTGAACTTCCGGCCCAAGTTATAGTATATGCAAAAAAAGTGAAGGAAGGCCGTATATGAATAAATGAGATGAAAAAAAGGTTTAAGATGAAGATAATCGCGGGCTTTGGAGTGAATGAGGCGAAAATGAATAAAAAAAAATTAAAGGTATTATTGGAAGGGTGATTTAAACTTGATGGAAGAGAAAAAAGCAAAGATTTAAGTTGAAATATTTCCAAAAACTTTTTAAAAATTGTTTCCTTTTAAATAAACGGTTATTGTTGTTGTTTTTCGGTCAATTTCTTTGATTTTTTTGAGGAAAATATATTTTAAATTATATATGGCCTTTTGAGAAAAATTTTTGTCGTCCTTTTCCATCATTTTTTAATGCCAAAATTGATTAAAATCCTTTGACTAAATTTAGCGAGATTCGGAGTTTTTTTTAAATCATGAAAAAGACAACCCACGGATATAAGTCAAATGATGTAGAAAAAAAATTGGAGAAATTAAAGTGAATGGAATGAGTTATCCTTTAAATTTTTTATAGCTATTTATTTTACCTAATTTAAATGAATCTTTAAAAAAAGGGTGGAAATAGGACTGAATTTCACAAAACTTTCCCACAGCGCATATATTTCATTTCTCCATTTTTTTCGAAAATTTAAAAAGAGTTTTTGTGTGTCGCCAGTTTTCTTTGAAAAATTTTTTTAAAGTTTGAAATGTAAAACTGAATAATTAGAAATAAAATGGAGAAGGGGACAAAACAGAAAAAATGGGTAAAAGAAAAGGAAACCGCGGGGAGCATCAAAGGCTAAGGATGGAAACAATTGAATAAGGGACCCAAAAAAAATTTTAAACCCAGAAGATCAAACTAAATAATTAATGTTGATTTATTGGGTTACATATTTCTGATGGATGATTGTTGGAGGTTTAAAAAAAATAGAGAGAAAATGAGAGAGTATATGGAAAAAGGCTGCCGTTGTTGAATGACTGGCAGCAATAACAACATTATAGTGCCCATCCAAGCAAAATTGACACTTGCAAAAGCTTTGTGGCTCTGTCACCGATCGGCCGATAAAAATTATATAAAAAATATTGAAAAGGAACACAATGTTCTTACAAATGAGCAACAAGAATGAATAGTATATATATAAATGTATAATAATAAATAAAAAATTGTGTGGGAGGAAAGGTAAAGGGGTGTGTGAATGAAGAAGCTGATTTTTTAGTGTAAAATGAGGAAAGATTATTTTATTGTCTTATTATTGATAAAAATATTTTAAAAGAAACTTTTTAGTATTAAGTAAATGAAAAATAGTTTCAAAAATCACGCTCCTTGTATGGTTATGAAAAAAATGTATATGACCTTATACAATTTCTATTATTAATGTGAGAAAAAGGAAATAGATTAATCGAGATGAAAAAATAATTATATTAAAAATATGTACTCAATCATAGGCATATTCGCATAATTTTGACCTTGTCTAGTTTTTAATTGTTTCAAAGAAATTAAAGATTTGGACTTAAGATGAGAGGGTGGAAAGAAAGCAGCAAAAATAATTTTAATTAATACAAAAAATCTAACCCTAAAATAGGTAAATAAAATAAAAAAATTTTCTTAAATTAAAAAAAAATACAGAATAAAATTTAGCGATAAAACATCGGCACTGAAAGATCCTCAAGAAAAGGTAAAATTTTTGAATTGGCGCCAATTATTGGATTTTCCTTACTCTTGAAAAATAAAAAAAGAGAGTGGAGAGAAAAGAAAAAGAGTAAATAATGTTAGAGTATGGCAGGGAGAACCATTGAATGTTTTCTTAAGAATTTCTTAAAATCGAAAATTAAATATTTTTATAGGAAAAAAATAAAAATAAACTTAAAAAATGAGTGCTAAAGATCAAATTGCTGCAATGTTGAATGAATTGATGGGCCCTGGACGAAATCAAGACAAAAATCTTGATCTCAATTTTAGGGTATTTTTTAAATTTTAATGATTCTTTTTAAAAATTCTATTCTTATAGGATGCCGATGTTTGTAAATTCTATCTCGCTGGTTTTTGTCCACACGAAGAATTTACAAATACTAAAGCTGATTTAGGTATTTTTTGTTCTTTAAAGAAAATCCATAAAAAATTTGATTTTTTAGGATCATGCAAATATGTCCATGATGAGTAAGAGAATGTTTAATATAATAATAATTAAAAAAATAAATTTTTAGTAATCTTCGAATTGCTTATCGAAAGAGTGAATTTTATGAGAAATTAGGGTATGAGAAACAATTTTACAATTGTTTGGTTCGAATTCAAGATGATATGCAAAGAAAAATTGAGAGGAATAAAGAACGTTTGGCATTAACACAAGGACCCCAGGTTTGAATTTCTGAAGAAATTGTAAATTTTTCGAAAAATTATAGAATATGGATGAATCAACCAAAAAACATTTAAATGAGAAAATTGGACGTTTGGAAAAAGAAATGGCTGGATATGTTGAAATTGCTGAGAAAGCTGGGTTAAAGGGAGATTTGGATAGGTCACAAAGATATGTAAAAAGAGCAGAAGAGATTAATCAAGAATTGGATGCTGTGAGAAAGGTTTTCTTTTAGCTTTTAAAAAATAAGAATCCCTAATTCTAATTCCAAGAACCTCAAGCTCAAAAATATTTTTAATTTTAGCTTTTTTTACCACCTGAATATACAGCTGGATATAAAGATCCTTCAGGTTTTTTTTAATTTAATTTTCACCCACCTCTCTTCCATCTTTTAGCTCCAAAACCAATGCGTATATGTGAAGTTTGTGGAAGTTTCTTGATTATTGGAGATTGTCAGCAACGGTTTCTTTTTGATTTGAATAATTTATTTTTGTTTTGTTAAGAATTGATGATCATATGCAAGGAAAACAACATTTAGGTTTTGCAAGAGTTGCTTCGACCATCGAGGAGCTCAAGGTTCGTTTGCTTTCTGGTACTTGATATAGGATTCTAAGTAGTTAAAATAAATTTTATGAATTTTTAAGTCGTGAATTTTAATATTATTTTAATTTTGGTGATTTTTGGGAGAGCCTAATCAATTCAACTTTACCCTCTATAACCTTCACCTCACCACATAATTTTTAGGAAAAATTTGGCAAGGAAACTTCGCCAGTCCGCTCTCGTAGCCGTTCTCGTACGAAAAGCGTTGAGCGTCCTCGCCATCAATCGAGTTCATCACATCATCATCGAGATCGTACTGGCTCGCACAAGAGTGATTCGTCACACAAAGCTGATAAACGACATGACGAGAAGCATCACAAGCGGTAAATTCCTTCACATACCTTGTAAACTATTTTTTAACTATTAAGACACCGAGATCGTTCTCCTCGACACAAAAGCCGTTCATCGCGTTCGCGTTCTCCACGTACAAAATCGCGTCGTTAGAGGTTACCCACACTCACCCGACACAATGGACATATTCAGGTATGGTCATCATCTTGAATATTCACACAAAAACAATTGCATTGAGCCAGTGATGTTGTTGCATTAAAATGACCAAAAACGAGGTTTAAAATACAAAATCCCATGTGTCATGAGGATTTTTCATATATAATTTGTTAGGTTTCTATCATACAAAGACAAGGTGAAATTGCTTCTTTCAAGGTTTTTTCAACAAACAATTCTTGTACCCTAAACTTTTTTATGCTATTCTCCAAAACCTTACTCCATAAACAACCACATCGCTAGAGTACCGCATTTAAGCCATTCCCTTAAACCCTTTCTCGACAAATCTTTTTAACTAAAGATATTCACAAAGGCGTATTTTAAAAAATCTTTAAACCCTTTCAAAATTAACAATTTAATTTTTCTAAACAGATTATATGCGGATTTTGCTTGGAATTTGAGGATAAAAAAAGAAACGATGAATTTTAACTACACTCGCAATTTTCAACCTTTTTGTTATACTATTATAATACCTTTGCTTACCTATCTTCTATTTTGAGCTGATAAATATTTTCCTTAAAAATCTTGACAAAAAATTCCAATAAAAATCTCTTTCAACAAATTTAAAAAACAAAAAACTTCAACAAAAGAAGTACGTCGATTTAAGTACCTCATTAATATCTAACTCCCCTAATTTTAATGCTGATGAATCAAAAACATTGCTTATTTCAGCCACAAGCTTTTCAGGCATTTTTTCACGGACATTATCCGTTAAATAAGTTGAATTGAATGACTAAAAGAGAATGGGTCAGTTTTTGATTTTTTTTTAAATTTTGAATTTAATTTTTAAATATTATTAATTTCTTACTTGTGATAATTTTTGAATTATTGGCTGCTTATGAAGGGCAATAAATTGTTCTCGGCAAATCTAAAAAACCAAAATATTTAAATTCAAAAAATTTAATTAATTTACTTTATTCATTTCATCAACATCACAAGCATGTGTCCAATAACAATCATGTATTGCGGCAAATGTTATTCCAAGCTTTCTACAATAAAGTGAAGTAAGCATCATATGAGTTGAATCAAGCGAATGAACAAAATTTGGTGGAAAAGCATTCATCTAAATTTTGAAAAATGAAATTTTCCAAGTAGCAAAATCTTGTGAAAAAAAATATGTTCTTAAACAAACTTGTTTATGTCTAATAGGCAAAAAGGTCAAAGCATCATCAACTTGTTCAAGAGTAACGTATGGTTGAATAACAGGCAAACCAAGAGGTGTAACCCATTCCAGTGGTTGTCTTAATCTCAGAGCTTGGCTGGCACAAGATTTAAACCAAATCATTAAATTCCTGAATAAATTTTTGAAAGTTAACAATGAGAATTCAACAAACTTCGAATTTTCAAAAGCATCTGTTAGTCCATCAAATGTTCGTTTTGTCAAATATGTTGCAAAACGGGAGGCCTAAAAATTAAAATCTTAAGCAAAAATCTTAGTTTTAATATAACCTCTTTATTTCGGTCTGGAATATCAATTGTAATTAATTGTCTTTTTATTTGTTCTCTTGCACCATATTGAGTTACACCATAAGCTACAGTCATTACCTTAAAAAATTTTTCTTAAAATTTAAAACTTTATAAAATCAAACCGTTTGTTTAATAATTTTCCTTTCAATTGGTCCATTTATAAATTCTCTCATTTCTTTTGAAACTTCATGATATTTACTTGTAATGTCGTCTTCATCCTCTTTTCGAAATTTTTCAACTCTAAAAAATATTTAAAAAAATTATTTTCTCAAAAAATTTTAAAACTGTTCTAATACTGTTGTATAAATATCTTGAGGAACATCAGAAGGTACAAGATTAACTCCAAATGCTCCTTTAAGATCACGACCAAGTGCAGCATAATGTTGTAAACCATTACAGGAACCATCCTAAATTTTTTGTAAAAATTAAAAAAAAACTTTCAAAAAAAGTTACTTGATGTACAGGCAAATGACTACAAAAATTGTGAGGATCACCACTTTTTATTGCATCTCTAATTTCAATACAAGCAGCAAGTGTTTGCCATGGTTCTTCAGAATCTTCCCACCACCAATTTCCTCCTTTAAAAAATTTTTTATTAAAAAATCAAATTAAAAATAAACCATCAAAAGGTTTTTCAGCAGATTCAATAATTTTATCAAGATGTTTTTCAGCATATTCTAGCCTTTCAGAAAGTGGTCGTCTTTTTAATTTACCAGTAATATTAACACAATGTAATTTTAACCACCGAAAACCATCAACACCCAAAGGTTTTCCTAATTTTTGATTTTAATAAAAATTATTTTTAATATCTAAAAAACCTTTTGCAAATTTTAAAAGTCCTCTATTTAAATCATCTCCCATATGATTAATTTGTGGTGATATTGGATAACAACGTCCACGAAAATCCAAATTATGAGGAAAATAAATGTCTTGATTTGTATAATGTTTTGCCAAAATTAATCGATAAATAAGCCAACACCAAAGAGAATTTTGTTCATTCCTTTGGAAAAAAATTTTTTTTACAAAAATTCTTTAAAGAAAAACTTACTTTATTTTAGTCATTAATGCTTGCCTATGTTTAAATTCTTTTCTAACAAATTCATCTTTTTCTTCTTCAGTTTCTCCAATAATTTCATTTTTATGTTTTTTTAAATATTGTTTTTTAAATTTATCATAATCCAAAGGAATCCAAAAAGTTTTTGGATGTCGAGGAATTGCCAATTTTTTGAGAAATGAAGTATTCTTTACATCATAAGACATATCTAATGCTTTCATCATATGTCCAAGAATTTCCTTTAAAAAATGATTTTTTTTTCTTAAATTTTTAAAAATTAATACTTCATTTATTTTCCATGGTGTAGAACCCAAATCATTCAAAGCATCAAAAACAGGTCTAGCTTGTATTCTATTTTCAATACGTTTATCTAATAATTCAGAATTTAAATCCATATGTGGATGTTCTTCCATATCACGAATTAATTTTGATTTAAAAAAATAATTTGGACCACATTTGCCCCTGTCTAACCATGGACGTGGAGGAACCTTTTAAAAGAATAATTTCTTTAATTCAAAAAATTCATTCATACCTTCATTGGTAACAAATTACTTTGAAAATATAAATATTCAAATTGATGTCTAGAACAATAAATTTCAGAAATATGATAATGAATTTTAAGCATTTTACAAAAATTTGTTTTATAACCAACTCCTTCATGTGGATTTAATTCTTCAATTTGAACTTCTCCAATAGAAAATGCATGTTTCCAACGTTTTTTAGTGCTGCTTTCTTTTTTTGGTCCTTCATAAAGAGGAAATTCACAATGTTCAACAAGAAAAGAAATAAATAAATTGGAAATCTAAAAAAATATTTTTTTAATTTAAAAAACTATTCAAAAAACCCTTACATCTTGGATAGGTGATTTAAAAAATTCTTCAAATTGTGGAAAATAATTAGGAGGCAATTGAAGGCGAGCTGCACAATTATACCACCAATCACGAATTGTAAATCTTTTTGAAATATTTTTATCCAAATAATATTTTATATATTCTTTAAATAATAATTCAACATTCTAAAAAAATAGAAAAACAATAATTAAAAAAAATTTAAAAAAAAACCTTTCTATATTCAACAGATAAAAGTCTAAAGAATGGATCTCTATATAGATTAACTACAATTCTTGGAAAAACTTTATTTAATTCAGCTATTGGAACAGATCTTTGTCCACGACATAAAATTGATTGTAAAAGTAATAATAAATGATCAGCACATTCTTTTGTGTCTACATTGTTGAAGAAAGTTCTCACTAAAAAATAAATTTTAGAATATTCAAAAAGATTTTTTAAACTTACATTCTTTACTCATAGGCTTTTCTGCAATTATTCTATTCAAATTTTCTTCAATATGTTCTTTCCATTCCCAATTTTCTATTAATTTTTCCATTGGTTCCAAATCACTACGTCGAGCAGTATTTTTAATCTAAAAAGATCTTTTTATCAAAAATCTTAAAAATAAATTAAACCATTGTAAAAAAGCTTTCTTCTGAATCCAATTGTTCCCGAAAAAGTTCAACAAATTCATTCTGAAAGATTAAAGTATTCAAAAAAATTAAATTAAAAAAACCTGTGTTTTATTCTTTAAAATTAATGGATGTCCAATTTCATCAAAATTTGAATAATTTAAATCCTCAACAAGTTTCAAATTTGTATCATAACGACTAAATTTATTTGAAGATGATGAAGCAATTGAAGTATCTAATGAAGCTAAAGTTGTTGCTGTTCTTTTAATAACAAATAATCGATAAAAAAGACGTAGAGTTGAAATTGTTGCAACCATATTCTTTTAAATAAATACCCTAAAACTGAAAAAAAATTAGACAATAATTATTCAAAATAGCAAGTGATAAAAACACAAAAAATCTATAAATAAAATAAAAATCGATAAAATATATATTTCTCTGTAAACAAACATATAAAAAATAAAAACAATTCAAATTATATTATAAAAAAGGGATTATTAGAATAATAGTCCACCTAAATTTTCGTTAAATTGGCAAAGTTAATATTATTGCAAGTGAAAAGATTGAAATGTAGTTGATTTAGAATTTAAAAGAATTTAGAAAAAAAATCACAGAGAAAACCAAAAAACTTAAACATGTTGACTCTTTTCACGTCCAAGTAAAAATTCAGCAACACCAATAAAATAAACCATTTGTGCAATACCAAAAAGGGGAGCCATCACCATCATTCGGCAACCTGCACCTTTGAAGAAAGCACGAGGGCCTTCGTTTTTTAGAATTTTTCTAAAAAAAACTTGAATTAAGAATTAAATTAAAAACTTTTTTTCAAACCTAAATGCGTCCAATATTCCTCTATATTGAGGTGGATCATTTGAGGATTTTTCAATTAATTGAATCCTAGTTTTGATTACCTATAAAAATTTAAATTTAAAAAATTTAAAATAAAAATTATACATCCAAAGGTGTCACTGAAAAAGAAGCTATAGCACCTGATACAATTCCAGCTAGAAAAGAAGCATAAAAAACAGCATCTCCACTTCCATGTGCTTTTCTGGGACCCTTTGAAATTTTATTTGTTAAAAATCTAAAAATTTCAAACACTTACAAGGGCATCTAACGCAGCAAAAAGAGGAAAATACATAACAGAAAATGTCACATCCCTAGCCATAGTTGGGGCTAAACCTCTGTATAGGCCAAATATTCCTTTTTCTTTTATGAGATTGACTGCTAATTTTGTTGCTGAGATCTTGCTTGATGAAGTAGCTTCTAAAAATTTTTTTAAATTATAATTAAATGATCAAAAAATCTGTGACTCTAATTGCACACCTATGCATTTATTGTTCTCTTTCTCTTTTCTCAAAGGTCCTTTCTTTTTTAATGTTCGAGAACATTCTAGAACATTCCCTTTCTTTCCAAACCGCTAAATTAACATATGTTTCCCTTTCTTTTTCCTATTTTAGATCTTTTTAGAAACTTCTACAACATTCTAGAAAATATTTCTCAACCAAATCTGCGCCTATAAATATGCCCCAAACTTCCCAGTCCAACAATTCCAAAAATTCAAATAATCAACAAAACTCAAACTCAAAGTCCTATCCAAACGAAGAATGCCTTGTACTAAATTTCGTTCATGTCCACGCCAATTTGATGATGATTATTGGACTGTTCCATGAGATGTTTCAGTTTATTGGCCTACATTGGGTGGAATATTTGAACAAATTTTGAATGATGGAACTCGTCAACTGTAAGGAATTATTTTTTAAATTTTAGTTTCTATTTTAATTTTCAGTTTCGATTTGGAGCGCAAATTATCACGCAAAGACGTCAACACCAATAATTCTGACGATTCTTTGTTCAAATATAGTTGTGATGCTTCTGATTATCAACCTGGAGAACTTGATGTTAAAATTGATGGAGAAGAATTAATAATTACTGGAGAACATAAAAAAGAAGACAATCATCAATCTGTTCATCGTTCATTCACACGACGTGTTGCACTACCAAAAAACATCAAAAAAGAAACTATCGAGTGCAATGTCGGACCTAATGGACAATTAAATGTGACAGCGGAATTAATTAAACCAGAAAAACAACAGGAACAGACAACAATCAAAATACCAATTAAATTGGTTGGAGAGAAATCAATTGAAGTTGAAAAGGCAAAAGAAGCAACAACTAGTTCGGCTGAAGAAAAGAAGGAAGACAAAGAAGTTCAGAAGGAATAAGAAAAGAAAATATAAGGAAAACATCCTTTTGATTTTGTGCGATATTCGCAATTTTTTAATCATTGTCTTTTTAATTTGAGATAAACTTTTCTATTTTAGCTGTGTCCCAAGTCTTACTTAATAAACTTCTCCCCATACTCCCCTGTACTTGAATATAACCCAAAAAATCCCTTTAAAAATAAAACAAACGTTGCATTTGTATTTTGAGTAATTCCATAGGTGTTGTTACAATAATTTGACAAAAACCAGCTGCACCACCAGCAAGCATTCCTTTTTGTATTGAAAGTTTTCTAAAAATTAAAAGAAATTTAAATTTAAAAATTAAATTTTAAATATAAACCTTTCATTCGGAGATGCCAATTTATAACGAAAAAAGTCATTAGCGACCAATTTTATTGCCTTTTCTGGGGTTATCAGCAATATATTTACACCAGAGCCAGAATATAATGAACGAACTTTGCTTAAAATATTAAATTAGAGTTATTTTTAAAAATAAATTTTGAAAGGATTTTTTTGAATTTCTTTCGTTGTCTGAAAACCCATTTATCAACTATTAAAATGGAAAAAATGAAAAAAGGAACAAAATTCAACTCAAGAGAATCGAGCCCCAAACAATAATCGAAAAGAAAATGGCAGCCAAACCATTTAACCAACAAATGATCAAATAAAAACCTGTAAACATTTGGGCCACCATTCCTCCATGTTTGACGTCCACAATCCAAACTTTAAAATAAATTTTATAATCTTTGAAAAATTCTCTAGATCTCTTACATTCCCTGATATTGAACCTTTCCATTTGGCAATTCTTTTTGATTTTGTAGACGGGTTTTGACCAAATCAATAGGAAATACACAAGTAACACCAACAATTCCAGCGATTCCACCATTGACGATTTTAGGTAAATAACTGAAAAAAGGAATATTTTCTTGAAAATAATGTCCTTCAAAGTCTCATTAAAAAAATTAACCTAAAATTTTGTTGTTGTTGTCCAGCAGCTGAAACTGTTATAGACATTCCTATAAAAACTACAAAATATTTTTTTAATTATTTAAAGTAAAAATTAGACGAAACTAATTAAAAATTAGATTTACAAAATACAATAGTATTTTTATCACAGAAAAAAAACAAAAAGAAAATAATTTAGAAAAATTGAAAAAAAGACCCGTTAGAATGCGTAAAAGATTTTAGAGAATTTTGTAGGAGCACCTCAACAATTTGATAGAAAGAGTATTTTAATAACAAATTAGAAAGAAGCAATAATTAAAAAAACTAAAAGTGTAGTAAAGTAAACATTTTAGACAATGTTGCTTCCAAAAATCTAGAAGTTGCAAAAATACCTCCAACAATTGAACAAATACGTAAAGACAATTGTAATAAGGACCTTAAGATTAAAAGACAATTTTCAAAAAAAAAATTAAATAAATCAAACATAGAGACAGGATGTACTTCAATAGCTGTAGCAACAAATTCATAATCAAAAATAATAGAATCGTGAAGATGTTCATCACCCTCAGCTTCGTGTTTCTAAAAATGAACGAAAAATAATTTTAAAAAATTAAAAAATAAACCGAATATGTAACGGCATATTGGTATGTACTCAAATAATCTTGCCCAAATAACAATCCTTTGCTGTAAATACGTGTTGGAACAACTAAAATATTATTAAATATATTTTGAACAAAAAATTAAAAAAAAAACCTTTAATGAAATATTTGTAGACTGTACTGGCTGAAAGAAAACGAAAAATAAAAAATCTGGAAAATTTTTAAAAAGAAACAAACGTTTTGAAGCATATTGTTCATTGCCAGCCAATGGAGAAACCAAACCCCAAATATGCGGACCAAAATGAAACTTTTCAATTCGATGAGAAATATTTCCATCTGAAAAATAAGTCATTTAAAAATAATAAAAATAAAGAAAAACGTTGATTAGGCCCAAGATGTTGAATCATATTTCCAATAGGCAAGGACTTTCCAATTGTTATTGTAAGGCGATCACCACTTCCTTTGAGGACTGGAACTTTACCACTTATTCTGCAAGCAGTTCCTTCTTCTAGTTCATCACTTCCACCTTTTAAAAATAATTGACTTGACAAAAACAATTAATGGTAAATACCTCCACCACCAGCAGCAATAATTTGAAATACACCAAGCCCAGTTCCAATCATCATAATAATATGTTCTTCCTGAAAATCGCCATCATCTCCTTTCTTTTCTTTTAATTTGGCCCTCTGTTGTTCCAATTCCAAACGTTCTAAACGCTCCTTTTCTTCTTCTGCCAATTCAAGGCCTTCTTCAATATGGCTGCCAACATATTTGATCTTTAATTTAAACTTTTAGAAAGAGAAATTTTTCTAAAAAACCTGATCAAGACCCTTCAATGGAGTTCCAGGCGTAAAATGATCACGATGGACACGCTTCAATGCTTCCCACAATTTGTCCTCTTCTTCGTTCATCTCATACATAAATTTTTTTTAGAAGATTAGAGAAATTAAAATACACAAAAAAACCTAGTCGGAGTCTTCTTAATGTGTGTTCCTTCCTTAGTCGTCTCTACTGAATCAACACCCATAGGCATCACTGCTAAGTTGTTACATGGTGAAGCAACAATCATATCAATCTCCAGCATTGGATTACTACAAATGAAAGAGAAATTAAAAATGAATGAGAAAAGAATTGGGAATACCCGAAGAGTCAATTCTTCGGGTGTTTTATAAAAGGAAAATGAACAAAAGAATAAACTCACTTCTCATCTGTATCAACAGAAAATCGATATTCCACTTCATCATTGGTGAAGTAATTGTGAACCTCGCCAACAAAAAGTATGAAAATAAGCGTAAAACTGAGCACTGTCACTAAAATAAAAATCAATAATCAAAGGGCAGGAAGACAAAAGCTTACAAATGCCATTAACTGCTTTTGGTTCTTCTTTTACATCATCCGTAACTTTAATAAAAGCGTCGACTTCTTGAACCATTTCACGTACACCACCAATTCGCCTTTGCCGTACAACCTGTCCATTGGGCAACTCCATAATATAAAATATAATTTACTAGAGCTAATCTAAAAATCGATTATTAAAAATTAAAGAAAAAAAAATAAAATTATTAGCAAAAACAATTGGGATTTTTTAAAAAGTTGGTCATTTGCAGTGCAGCACCATAACTGTCTGTTAACCAAAGTCTATAAATATCTGCTTCTCTAATTAAAAGTTAGAGAAAATTATAAACGAAACCCCAAATTTTTTTAATTTTATTCAAATTTATTGACCAATACCTTTTTCCTAGATAACCCTATGAAAATTTTAAAAAAATATTTTTTTTTGTTTAATAACTTTAGAAAAAATATATTCATCAACTTGAATATCTTTTAATCTTGTTCTTCTATATATAAGACTAAAATAAGTGAGTAAAATTTAAAAAAATATATAAATAATATATAAGTATATATGAATATAAAAATACAGGGCAAGGCTAAATATTTTATGTTTTTAAAAATTTAAATTCAATTGGATGGTCTCAAAGCCCTGAAAAAAATTATAAAATTGAGGTCAAAGCCACGTAAAATGTTGTAACTAATTTGTAATTTGTGTTCTTTTTGGATTTTTCTTATTTAATTTTGAATTTTTTATTTAATTTTCGAAGCATTAAATTTATCGAAAAAAATTTTTCCCAGCGTTACAACATTTTAAAATGGATATATAAATATATTTAAGTAAAACTGTATATTTTTTATGAATGAAAGAAAGGAATGGAAATTTAAAAAAAAAAGAGAAAAGTGCCAAAATAATATATTAAGTAAATAAACCTTTTTCCTTCATTTTAATTAAAAATTTAACGTTTAATTTATTTTTGAAGAAACAAATATCCATGTTTTAACCAGTTATTGGTTGAGCAGCAGCGCCAACTTCAGAATTGCTGAGCAATCTTTTGAAGAAAAATTTTTTTTCCAATTTTTAAAAATTAAAAGAAAAAAACCTCTTAGTTTTAGCACGTCTATTTTTAAACCAAATTTTTACATTGTGCGTACTAATTGGTGGATAATTTTGTCGATAATTCATTGAATTTAAATAATCAGTAAACTAAACGAGATTTTAAAAATAGAAAATTTTTTAATAAAAAAACCTGTTCAATTTGTAACCATCCAGGATGTGGATTATCATCAAACCAACGTTCAAGAATTGGCTTTAAATTGAAAAAAAATATTTTTCAATTTTAAAAATTATTTGGACAACAGAAAAGTGGAGAGGAACAGCCCTCCCCAGAAATTTAAAAAAAAATTTTTTTAAATTAATTCTAAACTATTAGGATCGCAAAGATCACAGCCCTCCAGAAATCCCCATTTCTTTTTTAAAAAAAAACAAACCAATTCACTCAACGGATCAAACATTAATCTCGATCTTGATTGATTATTTGAATTATTTCCACTATTTGTAACATTATTTTGTCCATCAATACCCAAATTATTATTATTTTGTGGTGGAGAACAAAATTCATTTTCTAATTTAAAATTTAATCCAGCTTCTAATTTTATTGCTGAAAAATTAAAAAAATAATTTTAAAAAAAAATTCAAAAATTTCACTAACGTGAAGTAGATTGAATTAATGCATTTGAAGAATATGAAGGTGAAGACCCAACATTAATTAAAGCTGTTGCTGTATTATTTGTCAAATTATTTGAAGAAGATAAAGCAAAAGCAGACGAAAAATTATTTTCATTTGTTGAAGAAGAAGATTGTTGTTGAGTAGAAAATTCCTTTAAAAAAATTTTTTTAAAAGAATTTTTAAAAAAATTTCAAAAAATTAAAAAAAAAACCATAGAATTTCCATTATCAAATTTTGATCGAATATCAAGTGGTGGACCATTTGCTAATGGAATATGAACATTATTGTTATTTTCTTCATTATTATTTTCATTTGATTTTCCATCAGAATTAGCATTATTATTATTATTTAATCCAGAAGCAAAAAGTGTTGCCATTTTTTGTTGTAAATGAATTGCTGTATCCATATTCCCAGTTGCTAAAGCTGATGCTAATGAATAAAATAAACTATTGTTATTAATATTTTGATGAAGTGGTGCTAAAAAAATTGAAAAATTTTTTAAAAATTAAAAAAAATTACTTTGATTTTCAGAATTTCCTCCGCCACCACCACCATTTAATGGCAATGCAGTCATTGGTTGAGTATTATTATTAGTAGAATGAACTCCTCCTCCACCACCATTCACAGCAACACCTGGAGAAGACGCAGAAGAACATGATTGATTTTGAGGTTGTTCTTGTAATAAAAAATTTTGTAAGTAAAAAAAAAATAATTTAAAAAGAAACCTTGATTTTCAGTAGCAACACCAGTAGCATTTAAAGGTAATATAGCAATTGGTTGATTTTTATTATTATTTATAATATTATGAATTCCTCCAACAACACCATTTACAGCAGTTCCAGAAGAAGATGAATTTGAAGAACACGATTGTCTTTGTTGTTGTTGTGCTTGCTGCTGTTGTTGTGCCAAACGTTGTATTGTTCTTCTTTGATTTGCAAACCAATTACAAATTTGTTGATAAGTAACTTTATTGTTTACACGACGATATGGAGAAGAATTTAAAATATTCATGTAAGAAATTAATTTTTGTCTTGATGGATTTGAGTCTGAACGAAACCAACGCTCTAAACGAGGCATTTCACTTAATGGGCTAAAACGAGTTCCAAAATGTGAACTTTAAAAAAAGAAAATTTTTTTAAAAATATTTAAAAACAAAAAAAAAAACCTTTTTTTATTATTTTCATCTTGTTGTGCAGCCATTTGTTCTAACCATTCATTAACTGCTTGCATTTGTTCACGACTAGACCAAGCAGAACATTGTTGGTCATTTTGTATAACATGTTGAAGAATTTCCTTTAAATTAAAAAAAAATAAAAAATTTTTTTCGAAAATTAAAAAATATTTCTTTACTTTAACTTCTTGTCCATTTGCAGTTGTTAAAATACGTGGTTGTTGCTCTATAGCAGTTTTAAGAAGTCTCTGTTTTAATTCTGTAAGGCACTGACCATTTGATTCAGATTGTGAACTTAAAGAAAAATATTAAAAAAAAATTTTTTTTTTTTAATTTTAAATTCTAAAGCTGATTTAAAAAAAAATTATTAGTCTATTATTAAAAAAATAATTAATTTCTTTAATCTTTTCTAATACTTTTCTTCGCTTATTTAATATGTTGGAGCCCAAACTACAATATTTTTAATTTAAAATTTGTTTCAAAATATTAAAGTAATTCCCTCAAAAAATATTTCTCGTAAATAATAATTGAAAAATTATTATTTGTTTTTGGCCAAAAAGAAAAGTCCCTTTTCTTTTTCCATTTTTCTATCCAAAATATATTTATTTCTTCATCCCCTTTCTTATCAGGGCCAGAAATTAAAAAAGAAAAGAGATAAATAAATATTTAGATGGTTTAATGGTTTTTGAAAAAGGAAAAAATAAAAGAGAAAAGTTTTTGGTCGCTCACACTGATCCCAATTGATCCCCTTTTCTTTTCTTTTACAATTTTCTATACAAGGGTAATAAGGAGAGGATCACGCGATAATTGAAAAAGAAAATTAAAAAAAATTGGAAAAATTTTTTTTAATTATAAAAATAAAGAAAAGAAAACTAACTGTTTAGCCAAAATTTTGAGTGTCATATGTGTTGAAATTTCACGAAAAAGATTTGATACCAACTCTTCAGGATTGTCTGTTATTGCTTCAAAAGATATAGGTTTCCAACCATTAATTTGAATAAGACCTGTAAAAAAAAAGAAATTTTAAAATTTAATTCTTCATTTTTTAAATATTTTCCCCCAATCTAATCCACTTTGTATCCACTAAAATATCCCCAAAATCATCCATTTTAAAATAATCGTTATGTCTTTACAATCTTTTTTTTCTTTCCCTACAAATCTCTCCGTTATATAAATAAATATGCAAATCAGTTTTTATTAAAAATATTTTAGTTTAGAGCATTTTATTTATATTTATTTATTCCCCTTTTCAATTTAGCCTGAATTTTTGGATTGTGGATAGAGTAAAAGATGTCAGGGGATAGAGAGAAAAGAATAAAATAGAGAGAATGATCGTGTCACGGCCAACAATATAAATATACAAAAATTTTATTTTTTAATCTAATCTGGACAAGCGATCCTATTTTAAATGCTACGATGAGGATTTACCCAAAAGATCACGAAAAAATTAAATAAACACAAAGCTAGTCTTTTGAGAGAATAATCTTATTTTAGGTGATAATATAGAAAGATGTGATTTTCTGGGGTTGGAGCACCAGACTGAAAATAAAAAGAAATGTTAGCAGCGAGTAGATCTTCTTCCCCGTTTTTTATATTTTACTTTGGCGGCTATAATATTCAACAATTAGCCAACCAAAAAAGTGGGAGAGAAGGCCAACAGATTTTTTTACAAAAGAAAATGTTAAAAAAAATTAATTCAACGGCTGGAATCTGGTGAAGGCTAAAAAAGGAAGAACGATAAAAAAAGGAAGAACGATAAAAAAAGAAAATAGCCCCAAAACGAGATGAAATTATTAAAATTAGGAGACCAAGAAAAAAAAATTCCCCAAAAAATAGATTTGAATATTTTTAAACTTCCCCAACCTTTTGAATCCTGTACCAATTGTGGCAATCCCAAAGCTGCTAGCACTGTTTCAACTAATTGACAAAGCATTGTTTGACCACCAACTACAGCAAATGTATCAACTAAAGGATTTCCATCATGAGCACATCCAATACAATGTTGTGATCGAACAGTTTCAACAAGAACACGCACCGGGAACATATCAGGCGCCATTTTAAAAGTAGTTTAATGGCTTTAAAGCCCGTAAAGCGAATAATATTTTAAGTAGAGAAATAAATTTCAGTGAAAGACAATTTTGTTGTTGAAGGCTTTATTTGGAAGAAGAACCTTAAAAAATTTAGAAAAATTATTTAAAGATAAAAAAGGTTCAAAGTTTAATATACAAAATTAAAGGAAAGGGATTTGTTTATGAAAAATAAAATCTTGTTTTTTCTAATAAGACAAACGTAATCATTATTATTTGCCATTCGCCAATATATTTTAGCAGAGCATAATCAAGTTTATATAAGTTTTTTTTAAAAAAAAGGTATTTAAAAGAGAATATATAAAATGATGAGTGAGATGAATGAATTAGGGGAATAAGTTTTGAAAGAGTAGAAAACGAAAAGGGTTTAAACGTAAAAATGACAAAAATGGGATTAGAAATCATTTAAAAAAAAAGAAAAAAATTTGGAGGGAAAAAGTCTTAAAGAGAGAATCTTTCATTTGAACACATCAACCTTATGTGTTTCTTTTATAGCCAATATTAGAGACTTAAATCAAAATGATAAAAATGAACTAAAATTAATGAAGATGATAAGGATTAATAAAGATTAATGAAGATGATCTTGGTCAAATGGAGTACACTTAATTTTGAAATATCTCCCTCAGAATATTATCAAATATATTTAATGGCGTGACCAAAACGATTTTCTATTTTACGTGATAAATAAAAGACTGACTAAAAAAGGGATGATCATCAACATCAATTTGTTGTCAAGGCAAAATGAAAATAGAAAAAAGGTGGATACCAATCTTAAGCGACTAAAAGAAAATGGGGGAAAAAGGAATTAGGGGAAAGGGGGGAGCAAAAGTTAATGAGATTTTGGGGCTGTTCTTCTTCTCGGCCATCACCGTCACACAAATACACAACATCTTCCCATCCAACATCTTCTTAGTTAGTAAATACTCTTTCTTTAACTATAAAATATAATTTTGCCCATCCATCCGGCCCACCAATCACTTACTACCACACCTTTTCCCCCAATCTACCACTTTTTTTAATTTTCAGCCAAATTCTCGCCTTATCATCATCTCCCCATAAATCGTTCCTTATACTTAATACTGCCGTTAACACCGCTCTGTGATATGTTGCTGCTCGCATCTACACCTTAACTTTTTTTATATATTCCCCTTCAAATTTATCGTCAATCTCCTCCTTTAAAATGCAATATCAAAAAAAAATAAATAAATTTTTGAGAAGGATGAAAATGAATTTTTGGGGAGGGTATTATGTGTTTGTAAGGGAAAAAAGAGATAGGAGAAGAAAAAGGATGTGGCAAACATACACATACCAAAACTAAAAATCGCGAGATTCCGCTCTGTATTATGAGAATGTGTTTATAAATATATTGTACATATTTATATCTATTTATAAGGGAAATGAAAGAAGAGACTTTTCAATGAAATCGGATGATAGCAATTCTCACTCAGGATGTTAAATACTAAAATTTGGACTATAATAATATTTTCATACACGGATGAGAGAAAGGAAGAGTTTTTTTAGAAATAAAACGAAAGATGAGGACAATAGCAAAACTCTTTTAAACTGATCGAATAACTTTAAAAAAAAAGGAAGTGAGGAAATATATGTATCAAGAAGAATGACAACCAGGAACAACAAAAACAAAATACAAAAAAGTAGTGAAAGTTCTAAGGCCGGATGATTAGAAAAGGACGCTCTCTCAATTGGAAGAAGAGATTGAGGTGGAAAAGTAACAAGAATAACAACAACAAAGCACCGACGGCGGTGATGATGATGGCTCTAATCGCCAAGGAGCCAGCCAGCCTTTCACCTCATTCACTTTTCTCTAAAACCAACCAGTCAACCCCCCTCCTTCGTAATCGCTTGTTGTCCCGCCCAAAGTCTTCTTCCTCTACTTCCCCTCATCTCTTTCCTCAATGGCCTGACCCGCCCCTTTTCAATAAAGGTTTTTCAGGAGAGCTACAACTACTAGACAAACTATTAATGCCTAATGGGCTAGTTTTAGGAACTGGAACCGTTTTTGCGCGAAATTTTTTTGTGGAATAAAAAAACAAGAAACAGAGGAACGGCCAGACAGACCCGATCATCATCATCATCCTCTTGTATATTTGGCCCTTAATGTTGGAGAGAGGTTAAGAGAGGAAAAAAACAATTCTCTCCGTGAATCGCGTGATTTGTTCGCGCTACTACTAAAAACACAACAATAAAGCGTGAAGAGCAGCTTTTACTTTCTTTTCCCTTTATATTTGCTTGGATGGTTGCGCTTTCACTTTTCTTTATCTTTTTTTTAACAAAAATTGTCGCTATACGTTGTGATCGCAAAAAAAAATTCTATTTTTACGCGCTACCGATTTTTTTTTGTTTTGTTTACGTTTTTCTTTCAGATCATCTCTTTTTCTTGTTCCTCTCTTAAAAATTCCAATTTCTTGTCTATACTTTTTTAGCTTTTTATGGCCAAAATTAAAATACAAAAAAGATAAATTGAGGAAGACAACAACAATAAAAAAAATTTTACAATAAAAAATGCATGGTTGGATGCGCGCAATAAGCATTCAAGCAATATATTCAAGCATTGGAATGTGAACTATTTATCATTTTATATTGCGCGATCATTACATTTAGCAATACAAAAAATCTGCGCAAGTGAAAGTTCAAGAGAAAAAGACAAAACATCTTTTACCGAATTTCCCCCTACAACCCCAAAATAGATTAGAAAAAAAAGAAAGTGAAAGTGAAAATAAAGATTTGTTGCGCAACAACAAAAACAAGCTTTTCTTTTCCCATATTTTTTAGCAAAGCCATTGAAGAAAAATCAGACAGCTAGTCTGCAATTTGTCTGCTTTCTGCCCCCATCCCGTAAAAATTCCTTTTCCCTTTTTTTTATTTTCTAAAAAAGGATTTGTGCGCGCAACAAACAAACAAATTAAAAAATAAAACAAAGAAGTTAATTTAAAATTTAATTTAATGATATAAATTTATGCGCTAATTTTACAGCGCAATGCTTTGCCAATTTTACAGCGCAATGCAATTTTACAGCGCAATGCTTGCTAAAACTTCTTTTAAAAGTTAGAAGTTTTAAAAAATATATTCAGCGGAAATATTTATTTTTCTAAAAATATTAAAGTTTAAAGAAATTTATGATTGTAGAAGATTATGTTTAAAATAGTTTGAATGGAGCATGAGAAAAGGTTATGACCGAGCCTAATACCCTCCCTCCCCTCTTCATTCCTTACACATAAAAACCAACCAATCCTTTCCCTCACTCATTCAAAATTTCTCCAACAATCCCCCGGATCGATCCTAATTGAGTCTAGTGAATCAGAGGTATTTCGCCACGTATTTTCTGTTAAAGACCAACAATGAATAATTCAAAAACTGTATATATAATCTCTATCCAAATAGCACAATCCTTTTCTCATCTTTCTCTATCTCAACGAAACTTCACAAATCTTTCTAGTCAACAGAACTAAATAAGAGGAAAATGCCCTAGTGAAATAAATAATCAGTTCTCCTTTCACTCCCCTAAAAAGTTGTGGATATATCAAATTGGAAGATGAAGAAGGTATGGATGAAGGAGCAAAAAAACACGCCAAATAACGAAGGAAAAGATGTGCGGTTTATTTGAATGTTTTTTATAGTTGTGTTGACATGTTCATCTACTTCTCTTTTGGATAGAAAGGCAATAAAACAGATAAGGCAGAAGGAATTAAAAAAAAAAGGAAAGAAAAGGGCAAAAATAAACTGAAAAGCTATTTTATATGGTTGGGAGTTTTGACGTTTAGAGTTGGGGAGATATAAAATGTCAATGTAAATCATTAAAAAATGCAAAGAAAATAGTAAAATGTCCTAATATGATTGGAATAATTTGAATTAAATTTAAATGAACATAAAATATTAGCAATTAAGGTGCAACTTTTTTAAATGAATAAATCGCAACAATCATCAACAAAATCCAACCGGAAATGGTCAACAAACAAAAGCAAAAAATATAAACATTTGCAGTACTGAGAAGAGAGAAAAAGCGCGGAATAAAAAATGAAAAGAAAAAAAGAATTTCAACGATGTTGGTCCAAAAAAGCGATCATTTGTAAAATTATAATTCAGGAAAAAGAAATCTTCAATTTATTCCTTCATCATTTAAGGAGAAGTGATTGAAGGAATATGATCATCAACTTATTAAATAGTTAACGATGATAATATACATTAATTCCTTGGCCAAGTAAAACAACAACCAATAAAATAACAACCAACAAATACAAAAAAAAAAAGACCAACCGAAAGATAAAAAGGATTGTATTAAAGAGTTGAAAAGGAAGGAAAAATGTTTGTAAATAATATAAATGTATAAATATAAGATGTTTGTGAGAGCAAGGTGATTTGCCCAAAAAGCGCTAACAATGAAACGAAGAAAAGCCTCCCCCCCTTTTTCTTTCCCCTCTGAAAAGCCAACAAATAAAGCCGACACTCATCCACCCTTCCTTTTCTTCAACCTCCTCCTCAATTCATTTTAGTCTTGAATAAAAATTTGTGATTCAGCAATATATATATTTATACAATCCATTTTTGTCCTCACACTAAACAACAACTAAAGCTAGCTATAAATCGCGCCTATACATTTTCTTTTGTATGTTGAATGAATGAGATGATGATGACAAAATTTTCATGGCCAAAGCTAGTCATAGATGAGAGGCTTGAAGGAGTTTTCGTCATCAAATAAATAGTTTATCGCCTCGATTTATGAGATTATTATGAATAGATTGGTGGCCAAGAAATAAAAAGAAATAATAAAAAATGTAGAAGAGGGAAATATTTGTCCGAAAAATAGCTTAAATAAAATCCCAAATTTTTTATAAAATTTAGAAGATATCAGATAAACTAAACAATTAAAAATATTCCAAAAAAAATTTTTCTCATATTCAATTCCCAATAATTAAATCCGCGCAGAGCACAAATAGGCGGAGAAATCAATGAGGCATTTAAAAATAAAAAGGTAAAATAAAAAAGAGAATGGATGAGGATTGGCCCGCCATGCATTGATGAAGTGATCGAGAAAATATTTAGCTAACTAGGCTTACGATAAGCCGAAAAACCAACAGCGGATTGGCTAGCTGACGGAAGAAGTTGCTGCCGGCTTTAACAAACATTATATAAAAGAGTTAGCTAATCACAAGAAATATATAGAAGAGGATGAGGAAAGAAAGAAAAAAAGATTTAAGAAAAGTATTGGCTAAATGGATGAGCAAAATATTTTTGGCCTACCGCCACACACAAACACATTAAAAAATTTAGTTTGTTTGAGGAAATGAAAAAAAAGAAGGTAAAAAAAATAAAGCTGGCGGGATTACTTGGCTTTCTCCCTCAAAAAAGATTATTTAGCTACCAAAAGATTGACTAAAAAAATAAAAGTAAACAAAAAATGATTAAAAAAATAATTTTTTAAAAATGAATAAAAACTGGCATCAAACAAATTGGAGAAGTCGAACCGTCCCAGATTGATAAGATTTTATTACCCGAACCAACACCTAAACCACTACACCAAGCTAGTCTTTAACAATAATCTATTAAAAATACTACTTAATCAACAATTGAAGATTAATGATGTAAAAGTGCTATGATGCAAAGAAAAAAAGGTTAGCTAAATAAAAAAGAAATGCCAAGGAAATTAACTATCCCGCAAAGGAAGCTTTATTTTAAGGATGAAAGCTTTCCCTTTTTAAAATGAAGAGAGGTTATCCAATTAAGGAGATGAGCTTTACTATTTAAATTAAAAAATAAGAGGAAAAATAGAAATATTATAAGAAAATTGATTTTGGTTCAAATATCCATGAAAATGTTTAAAAAAATAAAAATTAAGTGATTAGTTTTCAAACAAAATTAATAAATATTAAAACAAGGATATTAGCCAAAAAAATAATTTGCCCAAAAGTTTGGTAATCTCTCTTCCCCTTGTTCATCATCTGACACAAATATACTCCTAAATTCTAGTAAAGCTCTCCTAACTATTAAATTTTTACACTTTTCATCCCACAAAAAGCCAATCTCTTTTTTTCCTATTTGGAATTCACAATTTTTAGGCTTTTCTCCCCCTTCTTCATATCACATTATTCATTCAAAAACGCCACTTTCGGTAAAAGCTGCGTTGGCTGGATTTTCTCTTCTTTTTTTGCTATATAATATCACCAAAAACTAATCCCTCGGCTTTTTCCTTTTTATACTTATATAATATAGCCCTCTCCATCCAATTTCAAATTTGGCCAAAAATAAGAGAATGAATATATATTAAAAATAAAAATACTAGCTATCTGGATAAATAATGAGATAAAAGGATAATAAATTAGAGAGATTGCGGCAAACATTGCAAAATGAAAATTGAATAAAAATTCAAAAATATAAAATAGTAAAAAATTCAAAAAATTTCCTTAAAATCTTTCATTAAAATCCCTTCTAATATAAATAAATAGAATCAATATACAAGCCAACTAGTAAAGATATATCCTTTAATCCCCTATAGATATATATCTTCATAAAATACCTAATCCCATCGTTAATCCCAAGCGACATCAACCAAATGGAAGGAAAGAAATAAAAAGAATAAATGGATATATCTCAAAATCTAAAAAGTCATTTCAATGTTGATTCTGTTAAAAGATTAATAAATTTCTAGATTTTAGGTCTTTAATCAATGCAAGAAAAATAGAAATATTTTTAAGGGGAGTATCTTTAAAATTGTAAAAGATCAAAAATAATAGCAAAAAAAAAGCAAAAAGACAAGATTAAAAGAAATCCACAATGGCATACTAAATAGTTATCTAAATATATATCTAAATCCTTAAAAGTCTCAACTAGAAAATTCATTTTGAAAAATAGAAGAAAGTGATGTGAGAGGATGTGTGTGAAATAAATAAATATAATAAGGAGGGGATATATCTCTCTTTTTTGATGAGATGAAGTTGTTGAAGATTGTTGCGGAGTGAAGGTTTTAAAAGGCAAAAAAAAATAAGATGAAAAATGAAGAGGATAATTGAAAAGAGTTATTGGAGGAGGGATTGGGATTTGCGTAATGGCAAACATAAATGGAAAGAGAATCCACTAGTTTGGAAATAAATCTCTAAAAATAAAAAACAAGAAAAAAAATAAACATTTGGTCAACAATATTTTAAAAATTCAAAAAAAAAGTCAAAAATAAAAATAAGGAAAAAAAGGAAAGAAAAAATGAACAAAAATTTTAAAATTTAAAGGATATCTCACTCAAAGAGGCAGAAATCTACTAAAAATTGTAAAAACATGTAAATAAAAATTAAGCAAAACATCAAATAAAAATAACTTTTGATTCGAATAAATAAATAATATAGGCCCAACAAAACTCCCAAAAAGCTTTCAGACAGAAAGGATTGGCTAAAGCTCTTAAGCCAACAAATAAAAGTAGTTGAAGGCTATATATTCTTTTTTAGCTGTTGGAGAATAAATCCCATAAAGCGTGCGTACGTAGCAAAAGGTGGAGAATAAAGCTTTAATATAGCGCGCTGTTTTAAAAATAAAAGAGAATGGGTTTTAGAAGTAGAAAGATTTGAGTAATAAATGAAGGGATATGAAGCAGGTGCAATAGTTCAAATGTGAAAAATTCCAGGTGAGTGGTCACGCATAATATCATGCACTTTTTATTTAGCTAAAGAAGAATCAAGCTTAAGTACAAGAAAACAATTAACGTTGCCAAGAAAAACATACATGCAAGAAGAAACTAATTTTTATGAAGTTGTCCTCTTTCAAAGTTCAATTCTCAAACTCGTGGGAAACAAAAAACAAGCAATTGCAGAATATAAGTAAAATAAATAAAACAATGAAAACCTGAACATAGGTGGATGTGTGTAAGCGAAATCCATTGCTTCAGGGACCTTTATCTCCTCAACATATATGTCTATGTTTGTGCATTAACATTGAAGTAGATAACCTATAGCCAGCCAGCTTTAACCAGTAAAGGTTGGGGACATTATATATTCACATTCATCCGCTTGTGCAACAATAAATTATACACATATAAATATATAGATCCAAAACTGCTTCAACTAAAATCCCATTTTTGCGCATGCTAAATAGGCAGAAAAGGCTGTAAGAAAAATGTTTTAATAAAAAAAGGATAAAGCAAAAAGGAGAACAAAAGGCAAATAAAAAGATATTAAAAAAGGAAAAGCTAGTTATTTGGTTAATGAATATTAATCTATTAAAAGGTATGAGATATCTTAAAAGACAAGATAGAGAGGTAAATTTAATTCTAATTTTTTGCCTTATACATTAATATCCAAAGAATGTAATCTTTGTAATAAAAAATACATTTAAAAAAACAAACAAATTAGTGTATAAATATCAAGGTCAAAACCCGCTCAAAAATCCAAGGTTAAGAAAAACAAAGAAAAAAAAATTAAAAACAATGAAGATAAACATGAAAAAATAAATTAAAAAAAAAGTAAGAACACCATGAACGAATATATCTCCCCAAAAGAACTTTACATAATAAAATCACAGAGAAGAAAAAGGGATATTGCGCATACAAGTTAGCGCAATAAAAAAAAAGTAAAAAAAAAAGTCGCGCAACAAGCAAAGTGAAAGTGAGGCCATTCATCTACTAAAAGATATATACATCTTACCTAATATATCCAACCCAGTAGTTTTTGTAATTAAAATAAATATATCTTAAATTGGAAAAGAAATTGAACCCATCAAACAAAATAAAAAAGAGAAAAAGAAAAAAAAATACAAACTGGTTCTATTAAAATAATAAAGAAGTCCTAGGATAAAAAGAAAATTAGAAATGAAAAATAAAAATATTATCCCCACATCCCCCCCTTTATCCCCACAAAAAAATTTTTTTTCAATTAAAAAAATCAAATAGTAAATATTAATAAAGATTATTTTAAGAAATAGTTTAAAGCATTTCTTATTTTTAATAAATAAAATTTTAATATAAAATAAATTTAAAATTCCGAAAAACATTTTTAATATTTTTTAATCATCCAAAATAGATAAGCAAAAATCAACAGAAATTAAAATTTAAATAACTTTTAAGTATTATATCTCTTTTTAAAGCTCTTTTTTAAAGCACAGAAGTAAAATGATTAAGTCCCTGTAAATGGCAGGAATTTTAAATATTTTATATTAAAATTTTATTTAGAAAAATAAAAAATTTATCTACCTGTCCCAAATCCCATATTGCAACTCCACCAATTGCCAATTCTATTGCCAAATTTAAACGCAATTTAATTGATTGTTTTGTTGGATAGTAGAGAATGCCATATTTTCTAAAAAAATTTTTTCTTTTTAATTTTTAAAATTAAAAAAATCAAAAAATACCCAAAATTAAGTCTATGTTCACCATCATTTTCATCATAAGAAAGGATAGAATCTGAGTCAGAAAGCAATTCAATAAACCTTTAAAGTTTAAATATAATTAAAAAATAATATTTTGAAAACTTTTTAGAAAGAACAGCTTCACTTGCACCACCAGATCTATCATAACCATAAAAATTTAGACCCATTAATATTTTTGAAGTACTTCCAATAGACTCTTCAGAAGAATCAATAAAATATTGAAGATTTGCTTTGACCCATTCATATGGTGCAACACCAGAAATTCTTTAAGAATATTAAAAAATCAAAATGAAAAAATAAACTAACTGTGGACTGCTATAATCATAAGTCATAACATTTAAATAGTCAACACTTGACATTAGACGTCCCATAATTTCTCTGTTAACAATTCCTGTTTCTTCAAAACTATAATTTTAAAAATATAAAAAATTTTAAAAAAATATTAAAATACTTTGCGTCAAGTGCAGGCATAATTGGAAGAATAAATATAAGACCAGCTTTATGAAATTCTTTTGACCAAAATTCAACAATTTCCAATAAATAACTAAAAAAACATATAAAATACCTAATCAAAATTTATTTAGAAAGTTAACTCACTCAACTGCGGAACCTCGTGTCATTGACATTATTTGAACCCACATTTCAATTACGGCGCCATTCATTTGATTTTTCTAAAATATAAAAAGAAGAATTCAAGAATAAAGTTAAGAAATTGAATTCTTAAAAAATAAAAACTAATTCAAGCACCGAACCTCGAAGGAAATCGAACCTTCGGTTCGAAGTCAAGCACATTACCACTCAACCACAGAGGTAATCAATAAATTTAATGTTTTATTTACCTGAAGTAATCTAATTATATCCTTAACACATCTTCGCTGAGCTTCTTCCATATAAAGGAATTGTTTCAAATCTTCTGCAGGCCAAGCTTCAAATAAAAAACGAGGAACAATCATTGTTTTTGAATTATTTTTGCGAATATCATCCATCCAACCTTTAAAAAATAATTTAAAAATAATTTTCCAAAAAGAAACCTTTATCAATATCATGAGTTCCAGTTATCTGACAAAATAAAGGAGCATTTTCTGCAAGACCACCACCACTTTTTAATTGAAACCAAACTGGTGAAATATGTGTAAATTTTTGCGCTGCCCATTTTGCAACATCATAACCATGATTATTCCACTAAAATAATTTAATTTAAAAAAATAAAAATGTCAGAAAATCTTAAAAAACACAAACCGGAGTCACATAACCAAGAGTAACATCAGAATTAAAATTTCGCTTCCCAATATCCAAATTTTGATAATCTTGTAAAATATCATCTTTGATGGCTTCGTCATCCTACAGAAACATTTATTTAAAAAATAAAATAATTTTTATAAACCTTTTCATGTAAAATATCAAATGTTTCAACATCTTCATCAAAAGTTTCAATTTCAAAAGATCCATCATTGTTGATAGCATGTTCGTCTTCTTCAAAGCAATAATATTTCAATACAAGACATAAGAGAATTTTAATAATTATTTGAAGCTTCATTGTTGAAAAAGGCACCAGAATAATTTTCTAGATAAAAATTAAAATTTTAAAATGTTCAAAAGTATTCAAACAATTATGAAAATGTGATTTTAGAAACTAAAATTCAAATAAAAATTTAATTTTAAAAAATAAAACGATTTTAATTAAATAAAAGTTCTTTAATGCCGTTGTTGATCTTCAAGTAAATCTTTTGCTTCATTTATTTTTGAAGCAAGATATGGAGAACCACCTCTATCTAAAAGAAATAATCTTTAAAATTTTTCATAAATAAAAAAATCAAACCAGGATGATTAGCAATCATAACACGTTTATAAGCCACTCTAACTTTATCAATTCTTGAAGAAGGTGAAACGCCAAGTATTTTTGCTGCTTCTGTTTTAGACATTTTTTGTTCAAAACCTCCACGTTCATATTTTGAAAAGAAAAATTCTTCCATTGATGTTTTAGGTAGAAATCCATAAATTTTTGTTAAATTTTGTTTATTCCTTAAAAGATAACGACCACCATAACCAGCTGCTGCTAAACCCATTGCTGCAAGAATAAATCCACTTGACATTTTTTGAATTAAAAGCGTTTAAAACCAAATACTATTAAAAAAAGCTAAAAATGTGTAAAAATTGATAAAATCAAATGAAAAAAAAATTGTAAATGTAAAAAAACATTTTTAGAAGAAAAACAAAATTACGTTAATAAATTTAAAAAATAAACTTTTAATTTAAAGTTATAGAAATAATTATTTTACAATGGAAAGGGGAAAATACGAAATAAAATGGCAAAAATAATACTAAAAATAATAAAACCATCTAGGGGTGATGATCTTTCAACCTTACAATTACCTAATTTACTTCAAATAACTCAATTTTTAAAGTCAAAATTTTATGTCCTAAAAATAAGTTTTTGCATCAAATTAAAGTATTTTCATCAGCACAAAGTGAATAAAGAGCAATTCGATGACGAAGTCTTGAATTACTTGGAATTGCTGGATCAATACCAAGAAAGAATTGTAAATCACGCATTGTAACACGTTTAAGACGAGCAATTTTCTTAAAATTTGTCATTTAGTAAATTCGATAATGTGACGGAAAATTACAAAACGCCTAATAAAAAGTTGATAAAAATCAAACCGCTGCTCCTGTCAGGCCACTAGTTAATCCTTGATTCTGCATTCCACTCTTCCAATCAACTGTCCCACCAATAGTTGGTGCGAAAGGTCTTTTTGACCCAATTCGACTTCCACCAAGTGCTGCAAAAGCTGCAGCATTTGCTTCACGATTAACCATTGCTTCTCTATCAGCTTTTTGAATCTTAATTTTTTAAAAGATTAAATAGTTCAGAATATTCAAATATAAACCTGTTTTGCTTTTTCTAATGCATCTTTATCTTTTCCTTTACTTTTAGTAATTTTTAGTAGCGCTTCTTTTTCTGCTGTTTGTCTATGATTATGGGCACGTTTATCTAAATTTAACAAAAATTATTTTTCAATCATAAAATAGTCAAACCAATATCTTCCATGAAACGAATTTGTTTTCTAGGCTCATCAATTGAAGTATAAAGAGGATTAGCTCGTAAAGGTTCAAGACGATGTTCAGCTAAAGTAGCCAAATGAGCAAGAATTGTACAAAGACGAGCTTCTGCTGCCTAAAAAAATTTATTAAATTTATAAATTTAAACAAACATTTGAAATCACTGCAAGCACTTCCCCATCAACACCATCAGCATTTGGCATACGCATTAAAATTCTATCAGCCAATGCTTGTGGATTGAGTAACATTTTAGGTAGATTCTAAAAGTTAATGTAATTCATTTTTAATGTTAAATGTAACATACATTTACGTTGTCAGTATTATTATCAATTTGAGAAGATGTAGCAGGATCCATTCCAACATTTCCTTTTTCGGCAATTACATTTAATTCTTCCTTTTTAAATGTTGAAACCTTTAATTTAAAAAATATTTCAGTCTAAAAAATAAAAATATAAAAGAGAAAGATTCCATTCAGGTTTAAAAAATTTCAATCGATTGAAATTTCATGCAATTTTTAACATTTTGAAAAAAATGAAAAAATTTTTTTGAAATTCTAATAAATTTATATACAGAAAAAACTCACAGAAAATCATAAAACATTTAGAATCCACTCAAGTTTAAAAAATTTCAATCGATTGAAATTTCATCAAATTTTTGACAAATTGAAATCAAACGAAAAAAATTTTTTTATTGAAATTCTAGAAAATTCTTATTGCATTAGTGGGCCGAACACTTTGGCCCACCAAAAATCATAAAATAATTTGATTCCAATCAAGTTTAAAAAATTTCAATCGATTGAAATTTTTAAGTTTAAGAAAACAATGATTCACCTCATATTTTGTTTCGTTTGATCGAACAAATCTGTAGTTGTCTAATGAATTTTGAATGTTCTCCACACTTTTTGGCATTGATTGTGTTGCTATATTTGCTGCTGAAGTGGCAGGAGAATAATTTTCCATTTTTGGACTTTTTGCAGAAAGTTGAAAATTTTGGTGATTTTGAGATTGTGATAAAGCAAATTCATCAGATTGTTGAGGTAACTGCTTTAAAGATTAGGTATATTTAATTTTTTAAACTAAAAAATATATAATAAAAACCGAGCTAGAACAAGATTCATCAATATCAAGTGCTTGTCTCAAATCCAGATGTTGACCGTTCTGAATAGAACGGCGAAGCGAAGGAAGTGAACGTCGAAGAAAAGGAAGCAGATTTCCTTTATCTTGAGATTTTGTTACTTCCCTTAATTTAACAGTAAATTCTTCAGGTGATTGCTCTCCAAGAAGAACATCCTGTTCAAAAATATAATGTTGTAAAATTTTTAATTAGAGTATTTACTCGAAGCAAGTTCTTCATGTCCAGTAAATTGAATGATTGATGTGGTCGCATCTTCAACAATGATTTGAAAAAATGTGCGCACTTCATAATGTCCTAAAATCATTCAAATAAAAAACGCAAAAATCATTTACAAAAACCTGTTCTGTAGGTGCAGAAATTGCATCAACTGATGAAGACATCAATGCTGGAGATGCTGAAGAACGCGAAGCTGAAGAAGAAACAATTTGTGGAGATTGTGTAGATGAACGACTACTTCTTATAATTGTTGTCGTTGATGGCATTGAAACACTTAAAAATGGAGGAAGATTTTGATTATAAAGGTTGTTTTGAATATTTTGATGTTGTTGTTGATGTACAATAAAAACATTATTATTGCTTTGGATCTGTTGTTGCTTTTCTGGTTGAATAATTCTTGGTTGATTCAAATAATATATCGTTGTTGCAGGAGGATTTTCAAGATTGGACATTCTCTTTTTGTAAAAATAAGATTAAACTATTAAAAGAAGAATCAAAAGTAATATGTAAATAAATGTCAACATGGATTAAAGAAGAAAATATTAAAAAATAAAAAATTTACACCAAAAAATAAATAGATAAGAACAAAAAAACTAAGCTTCTTCACATCTCTACAACATTCTTTTCTTTTTTAGCCAAAATACCAACACTTGGAGCAGTAAAAAATCCTTCATAAACATTCTTGGCATTAAGAAAGAAAGACCTAGGAATTAAAATCATTTTTGCAAATAGAACAAATAAAAACCTGATCTTTGGACTCATTTTCGGAAATAATATCATCGCGCAAAGGGCATGTAATGTAATCTGCAACAATATTATACAATGGCTCCACATTCTCTGTGTTGACGTGCAAAATCTTCTGAGATAACGAAATATCGTCTTGCAAATTTTTAACATCTTCCGAATTCATTTTAAGAGCTGAAAGTCGTTCAAGACGTTTAAAAGAACCTGCATCCTAAAATTTTTAGAGAATGAGTTTAGTTAAAATACTTCGAGAACTCATACCAAAATAGAAATATCGCTTTGATCAACCACTGCTTGTTTGATCTGTTCAGAATGGCAATGACGTTTCAAAAATGAACATGATGGATAAAATGAAAGAAGTCGAGAATTGATAAAGGACACAACAGAACGCATTTTAATTTACTAAAAAACAAGAAAAAAAGGGAAAAATAAAGCGAAATTGTGACCAAATTTTAATTTTTTATTTGAAAAAAATTATTTGAAAGTTAATACTTTGAAAGTTAACAATTTGAAAGTTAAATTTTTTGAAAGTTAACAATTTGAATTTTCTTTTTGAAAGTTGACAATTTGAAAATTAACATTTCTATTTGAAAGTTAACAATTCGATACATTGGCGAAGTGTTATAATTTTTCTCTAGCCTCTCTCGACTTGCCTACTCTTATCGCATAAGTCCCAGGTTGTAAAAATGGATTCCCCTTTTCCCCTTGTGTTTATTTATCTTTTTTTAAACAAAATTTTTAGATACAAAAAGGATGTCAAGACCTTTATCTGTTCAAGCTCGTAAAATTGTCTACAAAAGCTTCAAAAGTTATGACACAATGAAGATACCAAAACCTTCGAGAGTCTTGGATGATGATTCAGAACACGGAAAAAGGATGATAAGACTTTCAAATAAAATCTTTGGAGAGGTTTTCTTTTAAATTTTGTTATTGAATAGAATCTGATTATTTTAGGTAACACGTCCAACAGACAAGAAATCAATGCGAATTGTCAACGAAATTATGGCAAATGAACCATGGGTATTTTCTTAAATTAAAATAGGCAAACAAAAATTCTTTAAGGAGCAACAAGAAGTTTATAGCCCCGAATATTATCCAAATTTGCCAATGTTCCATTATTTAACAAAAATGCTCAAATTACATGGCCTTTATTTTGATGAACATGTTGTTTGGAGAGAAGTTCAGGTTTGTAAAATTTCAAGATAATGAACCCCGAAAATGAGAACAAAACTTTTAAAGAATGAAATTCGTCTGGCTAAAGGAAAAATTGTTCACCCAAAGATTGGAGAAGGAAAGCAGAAAGCGAAAAGAGAGAAGAATGTTGCTTGATTTTTGTTGTAATTTTTAAATTAAATTTATTGGTTATCTTATGTTAGTAGAGGTTAAATATTTTTTTGAAAATTTTTCAGATTTTGTTTTATTGCCTTTTTAATTTTTCCTAGAAAAATGAGATCATTTTTAAGCTTTTGGGAATATTTTTTAAAAATTTCTCAACATATTTTCACACCATCAAAATTTGATGAAGCAATTATCAGTTGCTCACCAGAATTTTGACGAACAATTTGATTCTGACAAAAATTTAATTTTTTTTCAGACCAAAAATTTAATATAATTGAAAAAAAATAAACTCACACGCTTTTTGCCTGCCCTGTTGTTATAAAGTATTGTTTGTGGATAATCATTTTCACAAATATCCTCTTCTTCCATTTTATCATAACTGACTAGGAGCAGAGTAAGTAGAAGTACAAGAAAAATGCTTTTAAAAAATGAGTTTTTTAACATTTAATTGTAAGGATAAAAAAAACTTACATTATCAAAGTTAAGAAAAATGGTTGATTAAAGCCAAAAGAAGACAATATCATTTAAATACTTTGTTTTTGATGATTCTTTAAAAATTATAATAATATTCTAATATCCATTTATACATAATCTGAAAACATATATTTTTTAAACATTCTTTCAAAATAATAAAGCGTCAAAAACGCTATTAATAAAACATTAAAAATTATTTAAAAATTTAATTTTTATGCCTTTAAAAAGCAAGACAAACATTTTTAATGAAAATATTAATATAAAATATAAACATCTAATCTAATTAAGGACAGACAGGAATATTTAAAAAAAAAGCAAGGTTTTGTGAAAAATATTTTTAATTTAAAAGAGAAGAAAATTTGTCTAAAAATCTAATCCCAAGAAATCGGCATTTGTAAAAATTCCAATATCTAATTCATTTTCTTCCTCTTCAGAAATATTTAAAATAGCGTTATTTAAATAGCGTTCTTCATTTTCTTGTTGTTTTTCAAAATATGTAGGCTATAAAAATGATTAAAAAATTTTTATTTTTCTAAAAAATTCTTTATTTTTTCGTAATTTATTACTGTCAACCTTGCTAAGATTTTATATTTTTATAGAATTAAAAAAACTTAAAAAAATTTACAGGATGATTGTGTTGAACATCATTAATAAAGCAAGGTAGTCCATTCTCTAGAGTTGTTCCCAAGCTAATATAGACACGACAAGATTTATCCGCACATTTCCACAGGGTTTTTCCAATTGTTTTGGTGTTATTTCGGTTGAATTTATACCCTTCAACAACGAGTTGCTGCCCACCATATTTATTTAAAATAAATTTTGTTGTGCTAAAGATAGGGAAAATCAAATTATGATTTTTGATACATTTTTTTAATTTCAGACAACCCCTTTTGTATACCGTATTCTCTCCAATTGAATGACACAGAAGTAAATAGAATGACCCCCAAAATAGAATTACTATAGCTTTTAATAAAAAGAAATTAGGTGATTTTTAATAGAGAGGAATTATCACTGGCCAAGACTTGAGGTAGACTCAAAAACAGTACTTGAGAAATGTTTTTGGAATAAATAACAAAAAATGCTTAAGAGATATTCTTTGGAATCAAAATTTTTTTTAAATTTTTATAAAATTAGGAACAAGTCTGCGCGCATAATTTTTTTTCAGACCAAAAATTTAATAATTAGGAAAAATAAACTCACACGTTTTTTGCCTGCCCTGTTGTTATAAAGTATTGTCTGTGGATAATCTACCAAATCATTTTCACAAATATCCTCTTCTTCCATTTTATCATAACTGACTAGGAGCAGAGTAAGTAGAAGTACAAGAAAGATGCTAAAAATATTCTTTAAAATTCGAATAGATTAATAAAAAAACATACATTATTAAAGCTAAGAAAAATGGTTGATTAAAGCCAAAAGAAGATAATATCATTTAAATACTTTGTTTTTGATGATTCTTTAAAAATTATAATAATATTCTAATATCCATTTATACATAATCTGAAAACATATAAATATTTTTTAAACATTCTTTCAAAATAATAAAGCGTCAAAAACGCTATCAATAAAGTTTCTTTAAAAATTTAATTTTTTATGCCTTTAAAAATAAAAACATTTTTAATGAAAATATTAATATAAAATATAAGCATCTAATCTAAGTAAGGACAGACAGGAATATTTTGAAAAATGCAAGGTTTTATGAAAAATATTTTTAATTTAAAAGAGAATAAAATTTGTCTAAAAATCTAATCCCAAGAAATCACCTTCAAAAATTAAAAAAATGAGAAAACCATAAAAAAACTCCAAACAATCACCAAGATTCCACACAAAGATCCATTTTAAGAAAAACTCAACGCCATCCACCACTTCCAAGACTAGTATTTCCACTACTTATACTATTACTTTCAGTTCCATTGTTTCTTCGAATATTAGCTGTAGGACGCTCACGTGGTGGAATATAACGCCCACTACCTGATTGAACATTATTCATTCCTACAAGTGGTGGTGAAATTGTAGAAGGTAATTTTTGTTGCTGTGAATGATGGAGATGGCCACCATATTGAGGATGTTGAGCTGAATTTTGTGCCACCTAAAATAATAAGCTAAAAATCGACAAAAAAAACAAACCGAAAATATAGCTTTTATAGCATTTACAACATCATGTCCGATTCCCATATTGTTCAAGTTTAAAGTCTCCAACTGATTTAACATTTGACTTCCTGGAGCCACACCTGCTGGAGGAGCATTTTGACCGCCAATAAAAATTGGAGGCTGATTTGGCTGTTGATATGCTGTTCCAGTAAACATTGAAGCATGACTTGGGTAGAGTGGAAGAGTTGTTGGTACTTGGCTTTGAAGGTTAGAAGCCCCTGTTGTATCTCCTGCATGTGCTGATGAACCATACCAGTCAGTGAAAAAGGTCTAAAAATTAGTTTAAAATGCGAATAAAAATGTAAACCTGTGCATTTGGTTTAAAAGGATGTTGATAACTTTGTAATGAAGTATCCATCTGTTGTGCATGTGGACGAGTGCTATGAGCAGAAGATACGTAGATTTGAGTCTCTCCCATTGTAAATTGACCAATTCTTTAAATAAAATTAATTTTTGATTTTTAAAATTAAACAAACTTTATTAATTCCTTGGCAACAATTGGCGATGAAAAACTGACAAAAGCAAAAGAACGAAATGGTCGAGGAATATAAACATCAGTTATAGTTGAATCTGGTTCAATTTTTCGGGCCTCTTCAGCAAAAAACTCACGTAATTCCATTGTTGTTGTTCCTTCTTTAATACGTCCAACAAATACTTTGGAAGAGAGAGCGTTCTAAAAATAAGATAAAGAAAAGTCTCAAGAACAAATCACTTACTTTAGTAAAGGGAACTTTGACATTACAAGAACGTCCACCAATATAATGTGTTTTTTGCTGAAGAACTTTACGCTGAGATTCCAAATCATTCATTTGAACAAAACCAAAACCACGATTCGTGTTTGAGCCTTTTTGCGTTTTTACCTAAATTTTCCCTTTTAATTTAAAAAAATCAACATTTTTAATTTGAAGCAAAATTTCCAGCAGAAAAAGCAAAAAAAAAATATTTTTGAAGACAGACCTCACAATGAACTACTTTGCCAAAAGTTTCAAAATGTTTTCTCAATTCTGCATCAGTTAATTCAAAAGGCAGTCCAAGAACAAGCAAATCAACCATTCTATTTGGAGAAACAATATTTTGTTCTTCTTCACACATTTCATCAACATAATCAGCAACAAAATTATCAAATTTATTATTTAATTCTCCACCACCACCACTATTTTCAACACCAACACTTCCCATCATTCGTTTTTGTTTAGAAACACCAATTTGGCGTTTGATTGCAGCTACTTCACCTCCAGAACTGTTATTACGCAATTTTTCTCCAGGTGGCCGATCACTATCGCTATCATGAGAATCACCATCATCACTTTCAACCATTAGTTTACGACGCTTTGCGTTTTGATCACCTATATATAATTATACAAAATACGGACAAGATACATTGGTATTCAGTCGAGGTTCTCCAAATGATAAAAAACATAAAGTCTGAAAGTGTGACATTTCAAATATCGCTATCATAAGAAAAAGATTAATTCACATTTACAAGGTTTTCTTGCATGTCTACAAACAAAACAATACTTGGATATTCCAATATAAAAACCCATTCAGAAATGCAAAAACAATAAAAAAATATACCTTTCTTGGTCTGAACCTTCTCTGGTACTGGATCCTGCTGCTTACATATGACAATAAACACTTTAAATTTAAATAAGAAATGATCTCTGAAAAACTAAAACCTTTATTTTCCCATCCATCTGCTGGTGGAAAGAATTTAGTTCCGGCTGGATCAATCCTTAAAAAACATTTTGTTGCAAATCTTAGAATGTCAAAAAAATACAAAAGCGCTCGAAAAGCTCCCGTTGCAGGATTCTTGTATTTCAATCCATGAGCGCCAGGAAAAGCACCAGCGAGTGTTTGGATCCCCAATGACCCATCTTTTTCGGCAGGTAATTCAATTCTTTCAGCATCTTCATCAAGGCTCCTCGCCACAACCACATATTCAGGCTATACAAAAAAAAATAATTTTATTTATAGCAAAGATAGAAGAGTAACCTGAGCCATTTTCTCATTTTTGATTTCAGGATTGTCCGTCATTGAATAACAATAAGAATTGAAAGATAGATTAAGAAATGTTCTGTGAATCTGAAAGAAAAGAAGTTAAAGAAAAGTTAAAAAGGTAATAAATGCCAAAACATAGATAAATAAGTGGTAAAATCAATAATATAATTTTACAATTTATTTAAAAAATAGCAAAACTTAAATGTATTAAAAAGACAAAGGATGTAAATAATTTGAGGAAAGGATAATATTTAATTTTAAGTATATAAAATACTAATTTTCGGCGTAAACGGAAAGCAAATAACTTTATATACTTAAATAAAAAGTCAGAATATTTCAATATTCAGAATCAGAATACAACCAAACTTTCAAAATATAGCATAAATATTAGATTTTAGTCTTCATTCTCTCTTCATTGTCAAATCAAAACATCCTCATCTTTAAACAACGTCGATCTCAGTCACCACCACAGCAGAAGAAGCAGAAGGTTGTTGTTGCAATTGCTGCTGCTGTTGTAATTGCTGTTCCTGCATTTGTTGTTGCAATTCTTGTTGAATTGTTTTTGGTTTTCCAACTTGCATTAATTGGCCAATAACATTTAATAAACCTTTATCATCAACACTACATTGAATACTTTCTTTGTGGACACCTTCTGGAAGTAAAATACGCCTAGAGAATGTTGCGGAGAATGATTGATTTATAGTTTGTTGTTTATGAGCTCCGCTGATTACTAACTGGAGAAAGAAGATTTTAAATGTAAAAAACAAATATTTCAAACCTCAGCTCCAACAAGTTCAACTTGCAATTCTTCCGGAGTATATCCAGCAATACTACAACCAAAACTAAATTCATTTGTTTTTCTGTTGACAAAAACATGTGGAAGCGTTCTATCCAAGATCGCTATTGGTTGTGGTGGTGGCGGCAGATATTCTTGTTTAATTCTTAAAAAAGGAAAAAGATTAGATTTTAAAGAATAATTTCAAACTTTTTTCGTTGACGATTAGCAGTTGCTTTTGCAGCTTGTCGATTTGGATTATTCTGGTATTCACTTATTCCAGCAATTGTTCCATGAGGGTTAGTAGAAGACCCCATTTGAGGAATCCCACCACCTCCAAAAGTTCCTCCAGTTCTTGGCCATTTTTCTTCGACTCCTACACCTTTTGCATAATCGGATGGGATGTGTTCATAACTCTCAACTCTAAAAATAAATTTTTTAATATTCAAAAGGTAAAAAACCTCTGTCCATCAATTTCAGTATAAGAGATATAATGGTCGCCATTATCTTGTTTGAATATAGGACAAGCGTGAGGATTCAACAAAGTGTTCATATCTATTCCACGACGAGCACGTTTAATCATCTTTAAAGGAACAAACTAATTTTAAGTTTCTTAAAAAGTAAACCCTTTTCGTTGCTTCTTTGCTAGGCATCGCAGCAATTACAGCCATTGGAGTATTTTGAAGCGTCTGCGTTCGAATTTGAAGTGGTTTTTCATCTGTTACCATCGCACGACGTTTAATACCAGAAAGGATGCGTTGCGCTTCAACACGTGCGGCATTGTGATTACAAACGTGGTCACCGATTTGACGTATAACAACATCATTAAGATCAGTGTGCAGTCGTCCTAGAATATATAAAATTAGCAAATAAGCTAAAAATGGTCAAACCTCTGCATTTAATATCTCTAGCATTGAAGAATTCACATCGCCAATATTTTGCATCCTTTTTTGAGCTCATTCCATGGTAAACGTACAAAGCACCTTCGTGTAAAAACTTTGGTCTGTTTCGTCGAGTTGTAATGTCTTGTTGCAATCCTTGTTGTAATGGAGGCATCGGAAGCCTGATAAAGAAACATAATTTGAGTAGATATGAAGGTACTCAACATGAGGACTAGAAGTTAAACAATTTTGAGGTACTCAAACCTGTACGCAAACTTGAGTCGCTCAACCAGCAAAAATTTTGCGGAATATGTGGATAAATTGTCCAAGATAAATCCCCATAATAAAGGTTGATATACTTACGTTTTGAACTCAGAATCATTGTTATCACACACAGGTTCAGGATCAAATTGATTGTCAGCAATAACGCTCATAATAAATAAGAAATTATAATAGCAGGTAACTAAAACTGAAATGGGTAAGATTATCGACTCAAATGGAGGAAAGAACAAGAGAAGCGATGAGAGTTCATCACATTCAATGTTTATGTCTTTTCTCGCTTTACTCTTTTTCTCTGAAAGAAATTAACTAGAGGAGAGTGAAAAGTTTTGAAAAAAAATACATTATGCCAAAAATTAAATTTAAAAAACATGGCGTCACTTTTGCGCCAAGAAAAAACGATTCGACGCCTCGCTTGATCCGGTTCGGGTTGCTCGGTTCGTCGAGATAATTCGGTTTGTCGACTCGGTTCCGAGATTCTGATGGGCCATAAAAGTTGCACATCCATATTCATTGTTGAGATTTCCATACATTTCCGCTACCACTGAATGAAGGTTTGATCTGTGGTAAAGTTAAAAAAAAAGAAGAGAAATGAAAGAAAGGAAAAGAGATGAGAGATCGCATTGCTTTATATTTTTAGCGCGCATTTTTTGATTTTTAGCGAAATCTGGACAAACTTACATCCAAGGAAGAGTCCATGAGCATTTTCTTCCACCAAGGCCACACCAAGAGCATATTCTTCCACCAAGGCCATATTCTTCCACCAGGAGCATATTCTTACTAAGAGCATTTCTTCCACCACCAGCTGCTTCAGCACACCTGAAGAAGACCCCCAAACCCCCCTAAAAATTAAAACAACCACACCGGCCCAGTCCGGACACCACCAAGAGCATCAGCTGCTCACACCACCAAGAGCACACGTCCTCCACCTGAATTAAAAAAATAAATCAGAATTTCAATCAAATTTAACCTCATGTAGAAGAGCATTTTCCATGTTGATCACCAAAGCCACTCCTGGGTGCCACACCTGAAATAAAGAAACATGAAAAGTTGAAACAGGCTAACAACAACCTCTTGATGACCAGTTGATGCCAGTGCCATTGATGTTGGAGCCGCTGACATAACTATAAAACCATTTAAACATTAAAAGCCCCATTTAAAACCACCAATTAAAAATTTAAAAAAAACAAAAAACCAGCCAGCCCATATTCTTCCAGTTCCACATGTCCAAGCTGCTGCCACACCAACTTGAAAAAAAAACATCTTAAAAAACCAGGCAAGTTTTGTTTGTAGATGTCCAGTTGATTACCACATGTTGTAGAGCATCTGCCAAGCCTACAAGTTAATCAAGTTAAAAAAAAGTTTTTTTAATTTAAAAATTTTAGTTTTTTTCGCAATTTTTTGCGTCGCGCGCTTTAGAAAGATAGAATAAAGAAAGAGTAATAAGAAAAGATAATTAGATTAAACATAAAACACAAAAAACACAAAGAAAAACGAAAAAAACACGAAAAAATACAAACAAATAAACGGACACTGCTCAAGAGCAAAACAATCAAGAATGGACAAAAATCAATAAAAAGTGACGCGAAATTTCTCGAATGTTTTTAAAAGACATTTGAACACAATTTGGCATTTTGTTTATTAATGCCAAAATTTAAAATTATTCATTTTTTTGGGGCAGTCAGGTGAAAATTTCTCGATTTTTTGTTGAATTTCATGTTTTAAGATGTATACTATTATCTCCCTACTCAGTTTTCGTCTACTTTCTTACAATACTTCAAACTTGTTTGTGAAACGTCAATGCCATTCAAGGCGAATTAAGAAAGTGTTGATTGCCAATCGAGGCGAAATTGCTGTCAGAGTAAGAAAATTGAACCAAACCTTTATTTATTTCATTTTCTGCAGGTGATGCGAACGGCAAAAATGATGGGAATCGAGGTTTTCTTTTAGAATTTTTTAACAAAGTATTTTCGTTTAAAAAATAGACTGTCGCGATTTACTCCGATGTCGACGCAAATTCTTTACATGCTTCTATAGCAGATTCTTCTTTTCGTATTGGGCCAGCAACTCCCTCGCAAAGCTATTTAAATAGCGACAAAATCATTGAACTTGCTAAACTTGCTCAAGTTGATTCGATCCACCCTGGTTATGGCTTTCTCAGCGAAAATTCACAATTTGCACAGCTCTGCGCTTCAAATAATATAATTTTTATTGGCCCACCACCATCAGCAATTTATGATATGGGAATGAAGAATAAAGCAAAACAAATAATGATTGAGGTTTGTTAATTCATTATTTTTCTTTAAAATTTAAGAATTTCTAGGCTGGAGTTCCTGTCATTCAAGGATATAATGGTCCAAATCAAGAAACAGAAAATTTGTTAGAAGAAGCAAAACAAATAGGTATAATTCTATTTCCTTTATTTATAATATTTATTCTAAACAGGTTTCCCTGTTATGATGAAGGCTGTCTGCGGTGTTAGTTTCTTTAAAATATAGTCTCGTCTTTATCAAAAATTCCTAATTTAAGGGCGGAGGGAAAGGAATGCGTATCTCATCGTCAGAGAAGGATTTTCTTGAATCGTTGGAATCGGCTCGTTCTGAAGCTCAAAAATCGTTTGGCAACACTGACATGATTTTGGAGAAATTTGTTACGAGACCTAGACATGTTTGATTTTAATTTATTAAATTAAAAAATAAGAATTCCTTCAGGTTGAAGTCCAAATCTTTGGTGATATGCACGGAAATTATGTTTATCTTTGGGAAAGAGATTGCAGCATTCAAGTATGAGAGGTGATTTCGTTGGCTCGATTTATTTAATTTTTTAACAGCGTAGACATCAAAAAATTATTGAAGAAGCACCAGCTCCTGGTTTGTCTTTTGAGACTCGTCATTGGCTTGGTTATTTTATCTCTTTTCTTATTAAAAAGAAAAATAAATATTTAGGTCGTACTGCAGTGAACGCCGCTGCAGCAGTGAATTATGTTGGGGCAGGCACTGTTGAATTCATTTTTGACACCGAATCTGAGAAATTTTATTTTATGGAGATGAACACTCGCCTTCAAGTTGAGCATCCTGTAACCGAGGTTTTCGTTGGAATATAATTTTTTAAATAATATAAAAAATTCAGGCAATTACCAATTTGGATCTAGTCGAATGGCAATTTCGAGTAGCTGCTGGTGAACCCCTTCCAATGAATCAAAACGAAATTCCATTAATTAATCATGCTATTGAGGTTTCTTTTTCTATTTATAGATTTTATAAAAAAAATTTAAAGGCCCGAATTTATGCAGAAGATAGTCAAGCAAATTTTATGCCAACAGCAGGAACTCTCGAGTATTTACAATTCCCTGAAAATGTTCGCGTTGACTCTGGCATTAGAGAAGGAGATGAAGTGACTGTCTTTTATGACCCAATGATTGCAAAAATAATAGCTAAAGGAAGAACGAGAGAAGAAGCAATTTTTAAATTGGAAAATGCTTTAAATCAAACACACATTGGAGGACTTTATAGTAATGTTGAATTTGTTCGTTCTTGTTTAAAACATGAAAAATTCTTGTCTGGTGATTTATATACTGATTTTATACCTGACCATCAAAATGAGTTGTTGCCGAATAAAGAAAATGATATGGGTGTTCTGTTGGAATCAGCAATTGCTTTTGTTCTGTTGGATGTAAGTTTTTTAATCTTGATTCCAGAAATTAATTCCCTTCTTTTTCAGGCACCATTCTCATCAACTTCAAATCCTTTTCTTTTACTCCCTTATTTTCGTCTTAATCAAAAAGCAAAAATAACAATTCAATTAGGCAACAGCACATTGACTGTTACAATTTTAGGAAATAATAATTATAAAATTGAAGGAACTTTGGAAAATGATGAAACGATAAAAATAGAGGAGGAAGTATTAATTTCAGATATAAATAAATTTAAAACTCCAAAAACTCTTAAAATTGGTGTTCAATTTAAAATTGAAATTGTTTCTAAAGGATGTAAAAGATGGAATTGTAAAGCTGTTAAATTGAGTGAGAAAATTGCGGTTAGGAATTTTTTAATTAATTAAAATTTTCCCTTCAAGGTTTTTGGTTCAGGACATTCCACCTGGAAATCTATTTCCTTAGATGAAGAGGTTTTCGACTCGGAAGAATTAATAGGAACGACAATAATCGATGGAAATCCAAAATCTCCAATGCCTGGAATTGTTGAAAAATTGTTTGTTAATGTTGGGGATAAAGTAACAAAAAATCAAGGATTGGTGGCTTTAAATGCTATGAAAATGGAATATTTAATTAGGTTGTTTCAAATAATTTAAAAATTTTAATAAAATTTATTTTGAATTTAGAGCACCATTTGACGCAATTGTGGATTCAATAAATTGTTCTGTTGGACAGAGTGTGCCCAAAAACTTTTGTTTGGTCAACCTGAAGAAGATTGAATAAAGGGAATGGTTTTTCTTTGATTTTCATTTTTTTAAAATTTTGTGTATATTTATACCCTGTGACTTATCAAAAATTAAAATATTACTAATTTTCTAAATATGAATAAATTGATAATCTTTTTTGACTTTTTCGTTTATAATAGTTTTAAATTCTGTTAAAAAATATTTTTATTTATGTTTATATTTGTGAATCAGACGCAAATGATATATTCAAAAAACAAAGCATTTAAGTAATTAATGCTGTTTTACCAAGCAAATAGAAAAATCAATTGTAGTGTTCCCAAGGGTTTAAATTATTTTATTTCAGTTACTATAATTCTTTACAGCGAAAATGACGTTTTCGAAAAATAGTTTTGAGGCGGAAGAACGTTATCCTAACCATAATTGATTTTTCAATTTTAAATCGAAACAAACCCCTTAATAAATTAACTAAAACATAGCTACTGATAAATCTGGGATTATACATTTTTAATAAACCTTATCAAATCTTCCGTTCAAGGCAGTCCAATCTCATCATCATCTTCATTCTCAGCATCCGGCTCATTCAAAGCTTCAGACCAAGCTTCTTCAGCTTTGAATCTCTTTTCTTCTTCCTCCTTCATCTTCTGCGCCTCCTTCTCTTCTTTTTCTGCTTGCTCACGATGAGCTTCTTCATTTTCCAGTTTAAACTTTTCAAATTGCTCGCGCATCTCTTCTTCCCTTTCATACCCCAAAAATTCGGCCATCTCTTCTGAACTTTTTATTTCAGTAATTTTTTGAGCAATATATTCAGCAAGAGGATCAACAAAGTCAATAACACCCAAAAAGTTTGCAGATTCGATTGCTTCAAAAAGTTGATAGCGTTGGAATTTGTCGAAGAAATCCTTTATCCATTGACCTTTTGGAGGAGAATCTGATGGAATATTTTCGTATTGCATCTAAAAGAGTGGGGGGAGCTTAATTAAATTTTAAAGGAAATTTGGGCCCGAAAAATAAAGTTTCTGGTTCTTTTATAGACTTAAATAAAATTTAATTAAACCGATGAGTTTCCTGGTTGATTCATCAATTCATCATCAATAGTCTTGTTAGCAGCTGCAGATCCCAAAAACTTAATAATTATATTCAATTGTTCCCGTTCAGTTTTTGGTGCATTCGGTGGAAGTTGAACTTCTTAAATTAAAAAAAAAATAAATAAAAAAATTCAATTAAATTATTAAAACATACTTTTAACGTCATCATAAGTATCAATAAAATTTTTAATAAAAGCAAATTTATCGAAGAATTGAGATGGAACTTCAAATTCTTCATTACCTCGAGTGACGAAAATAAATTTAGGCGAACCCATATACTTCTAAAAATACTGAAATTTGTAAAAAAAATTAATCAGTAAAAACAAGATAAAAATATCAAGAAAATTAAGGAACCACATAAAGAACCAACAAAAAAAATCGTTTAAAAATCCAATTTTTAAATAATTTATCAGAAAAAAGAAAAAATATTAAGAATTTGTTTTTAATGTTTTTGATAAAGCCTGTCTATTGTCCCTTTTTTATTTCACGCAAAATTCCCTCTACTTTTAGCTTCATTCCCCAGAGAAAAGTAACATGTGAATTGTATTTTCCTTAATTAAAATATTTTGCAAAAATATAGAAACAAAAAAAAAAAGTAAAATAAGTTGGTTACAAAATGTGGATAATTTCTTTAGTTAATTTACATAAACTTGAAGGGAATCGAAAGAAAAAAAAGTCAGAAGAGTCGTCATCGCCCATAAAGAAGCATCCCTCGACCAATTATTATTTTTTAATTATTAAATTATATAATTAATATACCCATTGTTGTTCAATTATCTTCTTACGTCAATCTGTTAGGTTTGACAATGAGAAGCATATCCAGAAGAATTGAAGCCAATTGTATTAAAAATTAAAGAAATATATTTAAATTATTTAAAGGGGAAGGAATCGTTTTATCCCCCTTCGATTTGCTCCATATCAATTTTCATAATTTATATGAGTCAAGAAAAAAGTATTGGAACAATCGCGAGTGAAAAAACAATTCCCATTAAAGTTAACCTCAAGTCTTTGTGGAGTAACATTTCATACAAAATCAGCATCCGCTCCATTTGAAGGTAACAGCCACATTAAAACTAAAAAATATATATTTAGATGGAAATCATAAATTAGAGGAAATTTTATTAAAAACTCTTATTAAAAAATAAATAAAAATAAACCATTTCCGGGTCAGTATAATGAGGCTATTCTAACAATTATAACATGTTCAACATGTTGACTTCCACGCGTTACTGAACCAACAGGCGTTGCAGCCATTCTATCTACTTAATAATCTAGGACAATGCTTTGCTTTGTTACTCGCTCAAAATAGTTCGCCTCAAAAAGCTTCTTCATGACGAGACAACTAGAAAAATATTTAATAGATAATCTTAAATTAAAAATATATTTTAAAAAATACTTTTGTTTCAACAACATTTTTTTAAATTGCACAAATATGGATCCAGCCTTTGGAATCTACAAACATCCGATATAGTCCATTTGAAGCCATACATTAAAATGTATGGCTTGTAGATGGTGTTTCAAATATAGAAGGGGATCCGCTTGCAGTTTTAATATAATTTAGAAAAGAAAAAAATTAATAGCACATGATGGCTTCGATCCATGAGCTTCTAACGCCAGCAACATTAGCTCCTCTCTCTCCATCAAAATCACCAAATAATGTAGGCATCTGAGCAAGCAAATTTATAAAAATATAGATTGTAGAACGGAGAAACTTGAAACAGCATATATCTTTGATGTTTTGAAAAAAATCATATATTTTTATTTCAAAAAATTTTGATGTATTTCATTATTTAGAAAAAAT